>ML111683.1:34337-59852 GCA_003697995.1 Taxidea taxus jeffersonii
ATTGTTTGTATTTCTTTGGTGTTGGTTGTGATCTCTCCTCTTTCATTCATGATTTTATTTATTTGGGTCCTTTCTCTTTTCTTTTGGATAAGTCTGGCCAGGGGTTTATCAATCTTATTAATTCTTTCAAAGAACCAGCTCCTAGTTTCATTGATTTGTTCTATTGTTTTTTTGGTTTCTATTTCATTGATTTCTGCTTTGATCTTTATTATTTCTCTTCTCCTGCTGGGTTTAGGCTTTCTTTGTTGTTCTCTCTCGAGCTCCTTTAGGTGTAGGGTTAGGTTGTGTATTTGAGACCTTTCTTGTTTCTTGAGAAAGGCTTGTATCACTATATATTTTCCTCTCGGGACTGCCTTTGCTGTGTCCCACAGATTTTAGACTGTTGTGTTTTCATTATCATTTGTTCCCATGATTTTTTTTTTTCAATTCTTCTTTAATTTCCATTCATTCTTTAGAAGGATGCTGTTGAGTATCCATGTATTTGGGCTCTTTCCAAATTTCCTCTTGTGACTGAGTTCTAACTTCAGAGCATTGTGGTCTGAAAATATGCAGGGAATGATCCCAATCTTTTGATACTGGTTGAGGCCTGATGTATGACCCAGGATGTGATCTATTCTGGGGAATGTTCCATGGGCACTAGAGAAGAATGTGTATTCTGTTGCTTTGGGATGGAATGTTCTGAATATATCTGTGATGTCCATCTGATCCAGTGTGTCATTTACGACCTTTATTTCCTTGTTGATCTTTTGCTTGGATGATCTGTCCATTTCAGTGAGGGGTGTGTTAAAGTCCCCTACCATTATTGTATTCTTGTCAATGTGTTTCTTTGATTCTGTTATTAATTGGTTTATATAGTTGGCTGCTCCCATGTTAGGGGCATAGATATTTAAAATTGTTAGATCTTCTTGTTGCACAGACCCTTTGAGTATGATATAGTGTCCTTCCTCATCTCTTATTATAGTCTTTGGCTTAAAATCTAATTGATCTGATATAAGGATTGCCACCCCAGCTTTGTTCTGATGTCCATTAGCATGGCAAATTGTTTTCCACCCTCTCACTTTGAATCTGGAAGTGTCTTTGGATCTAAAATTAGTTTCTTGTAGCCAGCATATGGATGGGTTTTGTTTTTTTTATCCATTCTGAAACTCTGTGTCTTTTGATTGGAGCATTTAGCCCATTTACATTCAGGGTAACTACTGAGAGATATGGATTTAGTGCCATTGTATTGCCTGTAAGGTGATTGTTACTGTATATTGTCTCTGTTCTTTTCTGATAATACTTTTAGGGTCTCTCTTTGCTTAGAGGACCCCTTTCAATATTTCCTGTAGAGCTGGTTTGGTGTTTACAAACTCTTTCAGTTTTTGTTTGTCCTGGGAGCTTTTTATCTCTCCTTCTATTTTCAATAACAACCTAGCTGGATAAAGTATTCTTGGCTGCATGTTTTTCTCATTTAGTGCTCTGCATATACCATGCCAGTTCTTGCTGGCCTGCCAGGTCTCTGTGGATAAGTCTGCTGCCAATCTAATATTTTTACCATTGTACGTTACAGACTTCTTGTCCGGGGCTGCTTTCAGGATTTTCTCTTTGTCGCTAAGACTTGTAAATTTTACTATTAGATGATGGGGTGTGGACCTATTCCTATTGATTTTGAGGGGAATTCTCTGCACCTCCTGAATTTTGATGCTTGTTCCCTTTGCTATATTAGGGAAATTCTCTACAATAATTCTCTCCAGTATACCTTCTGCTCCTCTTTCTCTTTCTTCTTCTTCTGGAATCCCAATTATTCTAATGTTGTTTCGTCTTATGGTATCACTTTTCTCTCGAATTCTCCCCTCATGGTCCAGTAGTTGTTTGTCTCTCTTTTGCTCAGCTTCTTTATTCTCTGTCATTTGGTCTTCTATATCACTAATTCTTTCTTCTGCCTCATTTATCCTAGCAGTAAGAGCCTCCATATTTGATTGTACCTCATTAATAGCTTTTTTAATTTCAACTTGATTATATTTTAGTTCTTTTATTTCTCCAGAAAGAGCTTTTATTTCTCCAGACAGGGTTTCTCTAATATCTTCCATGCCTTTTTCGGCCCGGCTAGAACCTTGAGAATCGTCGTCCTGAATTCCAGATCTGACATATTGCCATTGTCCTTATTGATTAGGTCCCTAGTCTTCGGTACTGTCTCCTGTTCTTTTTTTTCTTTTTTTTTTTGTGGTGAGTTTTTCTGCCTTGTCATTTTGTCCAGATAAGAATATATGAAGGAGCAAATGTAATCCTAACAGGGTGGCAAAGACCCCAGGAAGATGTGCTTTAATCAAATCAGAAGAGACCCCAAATCGTGGGGGGGGAGGGGTAAAAAGTTCAGAAAAGAAAAAAATTAAAAAAAAAAAACACAAATAAAGAAAAACATATAGAAAAAAGTAAAAATATATATGTGTGTGTTAGACTGGTGACTAGAACAGGGTTACCCACTTAATTTTGGGAGTATTTTGGTCTCTTAGAAGAAACTACCTCCCAAAATTTTAAAGAATGCAAAACATATATAAGGGTAAACACAATGAAGGGATGGAATATGACTATAAAGATTAAAAGGAAAAAACTTTTTTTTTTTCCAACAAAGGAGTTGATAAGGTAAGTTGCTAGGGAGAATAAAAAAAAAAAAAAAAGTGGAGAGAACTTGCTTGGGCTGGAGACTAGATCAAGCCTGGTACTAAATTTGCGTGTATTTTGATCTATTAGAAGAAGTTGTACCCCAAATTTTTAAGAAAAAAAAAAAACCCTATGTGAATACAAAGAATAAAGTTAGATACAGTGAAGGATAAAATATGAGTATAATAAATGTTCAAAAAAGATTTTTTTAAGAAAGTTATTAAGATAAACTAGTTAAAAAAATGTTAAAAGAGGAAAGGGTAAAAGTTAAAATTAAATAACTTTGCAAGACTAAAGATTCATGGGGAGAAAGCCAAGAATTCCATGTTTTGCTTTCTCCTCCTCTGGCATTCCGCTGTTCTCCTTGTTAAGTGAACTTGGTCTTGGCTGGATTTCTTGTTGATCTTCTGGGGGAGGGGCCTGTTGTAGTGATTTTCAAGTGTCTCTGCCCCAGGCGGAATTGCACAGCCCTTACCAGGGGCCGGGCTAAGTAATCTTCTCAGGTTCGCTTTTGGGAGCTTTTGTTCCCTGAACACTTTCCGTAGAGTTTCGGAGGATGGGAATGAAAATGGCGGCCTCCCAATCTCCAGCTTGTTGGAGCCGAGAGCTCAGGGCCTCAGTCTTCAGTGCACCTTCAGAGAAAAGCGCTTAATCACTCCCTCTCCCCAGCCTCCAGCCGGGCTTGGAGAAAAATGCATACAATCAGGTCCGTTTCTCTTGCCTCTGGCTGCGCTCCGAGGTCACACAGCCTGTGACCAAGTGCCTCTGTCTCTGGCACAGTGTCCCACCTGGAGTCTCCGAACCCCACAGATCTCTGGGCTCTCCCATGTCGGAGTCTCCCCGGATCTTGGAAGACCACACACAGAGCACCAGCCCATGTCACAGATTACGGTTCCGGGTGACTCTGAGTTGAGAGCTCACTCCTCAGCTCTCTCTCTGCACCTGGCTTCCCCGCTCTAGTACCTGTGAGCTCTGTGACACTCAGGCACCCCCAATCCTTCTGTGACCCCACGGGACCCGAGTCCACGCTGTCCCCTCGAGGTTTTCACCCCAGTTTAGCTTCTGGCACGATGTCCCTCTGTGGAGCAGACTTTTAAAAGTCCTGATTTTGTGCTCCGTTGTTCCGCCGCTTGCCAGGAGCTGGCCCCTCCCCCCGGGGTCTATCTTACCATTGCGTTGGATTCACTTCTCTGCTGGTCCTTTTAGAAAGTGGTCGATTTTCTGTTTCTAGAATTGTTCTTCTCTTCGATCTCCTGTTGGATTCGTAGGTGTTCGGAATGGTTTGATAGGCTATCTAGCTGATCTCCTGCTACCTGATTTCGTCTCAGCCTGCTACTTCTCCGCCATCTTTCCCTGTCTCTAGTCTATACATTTTAACAATATTTGTTCTTCCAATCTATGAGATTTGGGAAATGGAATGTTTTTCCATTTCTTTGTCATCTTCAGTTTCTTTCTCAGTGTTTAACAGTTTTCAGAGTACAAACCTTTAACTCTTTGGTTAGGTTTATTCCTAGGTATCTCATATTTTTTGTGGCAACTGTAAAGATGTTGATTCTTTGATTTCCTTTTCTGCTGCTTCGTTACTGGTGCATAGAAATGCAGCAGATTTCTTTTTTTTTTTTTTAGTTACATTTATTTATTTATCCTCTTAGAAGGTTTTCCATACATTTAAAATTTTTTATTAACATATAATGTATTGTTTGTTTCAGGGGTACAGGTCAGTGCATCATCAGTCTTACATAATTCACAGCACTGTCCTCCCTAGTGTCCATCACCCAGCCACCCTATCCCTCCTTCCGCCCAGCAGCCCTCAGTTTGCTTCCTGAGATTAAGAGTCTCTTATGGTTTGTCTCCCTTCCTGGTCCCATCTTGTTTCATTTTTCCCTCCTTTCCCCCCATGAACCCCTACCCTATCTCTCAAATTCCTCATATCAGAGAGATCACATGATAATTGTCTTTCTCTGATTGACTTAATTTCGCTTAACATAATACCCTCTAGTTCCATCCACGTCATTGCTAATGGCATTATTTCATTTTTTGATGGCTGCATAGTATTCCATTGTGTGTGTGTGTGTGTGTGTGTGTGCATGCGTGTGTATATACACACACACACATTCTTTATTTATTTATTCATATTCTTTATTTATTCATCTTTTGATAAACATCTAGGTTCTTTCTATAGTTTGGCTATTGTGGACATTGCTGCTATAAACATTGGGGTGCATGTGCTCCTTCGGATCACTACATTTGTATCTTTAGGCTAAATACCCAGTAGTGCGATTGTTGGGTCATAGGGTAGCTCTATTTTTACTTTTTGAGGAACCTCCATGCTGTTTTCCAGAGTGGTTGCATGAGCTTCCATTCCCACCAACAGTGTAGGAGGGTTCCCCTTTCTCCGCATCCTTGCCAGCATCTGTCATTTCCTGACTTATTCATTTTAGCCATTCTGACTGGTGTTCGGTGGTATCTCAGTGTGGTTTTGATTTGTATTTCCCTGATGCCCAGTGATGTGGAGCACTTTTTCATGTGTCTGTTTGCCATCTGGATGTCTTCTTTGCGGAAATGTCTGTTCATGTCCTCTGCTCATGATTCTTGATTTGATTATTTGTTCTTTGATTGTTGAGTTTGATAAGTTCTTTATAGATTTTGGACACTAGCCCTTTATCGATACATCATTGAAATGCAACAGATTTCTGTAGGTTGATTTTGTATCCTGTGACTTTACTGAATTCATGTATTAGTACTAGCAGTTTTTTGGTGGAGTTTTTTGTGTTTTCTACATAAAGTATATTATCTGCAAAGAGTGAAAGTTTGGCTTCTTCTTTGCTGATTTGGATGCACTTTATTTCTTTTTGTTGTCTGATTGCTGTAGCTAAGACTTCCAGTACTACATTAAATAACAGTGGTGAGAATGTAGATCCCTATCTTGCTCCTGATTGTAGAAGAAAAGCTCTCAGTTTTCTCCATTGAGGATGATATTAACTGTGGGATTTTCATAGATGGCCTTTATTATGTTGAGTGATGTTCTCTCTAACTCTAGTTTGTTGAATATAATTTTTTAAATCATGAATGGATGTTGTATTTTGTCAGATACTTTTTCTGCATCTATTGAAATGATTGTATTGTTCTTAATCTTTTCTCTTATTAATGTGATATATCACATTGATTGATTTGCAAATATTGAACCACCCTTGCAGACTAGGAATAAATCCAACATGATTGTGGTGAATGATGGTATTAATGGATCAGTTTGCTTAGTATTTTATGGAGAATATTTGTGTCCATATTTGTCAGGAATATTGGCCTCTAGTTCACTTTTTAAATTTGGAAGTTTTCATTCCTTTTCTATTTCTTGAGTAGGCTAGGTATTAACTCTTCTTTAAATTTTTGGCAGAATTCACCTGTGAAGCCATCTGTTCCTGGGTTTTGTCTGTTGGGAAATTTTTGATTATTGATTCAATTGTTTTGCTGGTTACAGGTCTGCTTAAGTTTTCTATTTCTTCCTGTTTCAGTTTTGGTTTCTAGGAATTTATCCATATCGTAGGTTGTCCAATTTGTTGGCATGTAGTTTTTCATAATATTCTCTTATAATCATTTGTAGTTCTGTGGTGATAGTTTTTATTTCTCCTCTCTCATTGATTTTATTTATTTGGGTCCTTTTATTTTCTTTTTGATAAGTCCAGCTAGTGGTCTATCAGTTTTATTAATTCTTACAAAGAACCAGCTCCTGGTTTCATTGATTTGTTCTATTAGCTTTTTAAAAATTTCTATATCATTTATTTTTGCTGTAATCTTTTCATTTGTTGTTCTTTTTCTAGCTCCTGTGGCTGTAAAGTTAGTTTCTTTGAGATTTTTTTGTTTCTTTTTTTAAAGATTTTATTTATTTATTTGACAGACAGAGATCACAAGTAGGCAGAGAGGCAGGCAGAGAGAGAGAGAGACTGAGAGAGAGAGAAGAGGAACCAGGCTTCCCGCTGAGCAGAGAGCCTATGTGGGGCTTGATCCCAGGATCCTGGGATCATGACCTGACCCGACGGCAGAGGCTTTAGCCCATTGAACCACCCAGGCACCCCAGAGATTTTTCTTGTTTCTTATGGTAGGCATGTATTGCTATATACTTCCCTCTTAGAAGTGCTTTTGTTGCATCCCAAAGGTTTTGGACCATTGTGTTTTCATTTTCATTTGTTTCCATGTACTTCTTTATTTATTCTTTGATTTCCTGTTTGACCCATTCATTGCTTAGTAGCATGTTGTTTAACCCTCACATATTTGTAGTCTTTTCCAATTTTTTTTTTTTCCTGTGGTTAACTTCAAATTTCATAGCAGTGTGGTCAGAAAATATGTGTAGTATGTCTCAGTCTTTTTGTATTTTGAGGCCTGATTTGTGACCTAATGTATGATCTATTCTGGAGAATGTTCCATGTTTACTTGAAAAGAATGTATATACTGCTCTTTTAGGATGGAATATCTGAATAAATTTGTAAAGTCCTGCTGGTCTGGTGTGCCATTGAAAGCCATTATTTCCTTGTTGATTTTCTACTTAGATGATCTGTCTGTTGATGTAGGTGGGGTGTGAAGGCCACTAGTACTATTGTATTATTATCAGTTGGTTTCTTTATGTTTGTAATTAGAGTGCTCCCAAGATGGAGGCATTTTTAGAGTTGTTAATTCTTTTTGTTGGATTATCCCCTTTATTATGATAAGTATGCCCTTCTTCATCTATTGTTACAATCATTGTTTTAAAGTTTAGTTTGTCCTATATAACTGTTGCTACTCTGACTTTCTTTTGAAGTTTATTTGCATGATTAAGTGTTTCTCCATCCCTTCATTTCCAGTCTGTGGGTATCTTTAGGTCTAAAATGAGTCTCTTATAGGCAGCATATAAGATTTTTTTTTAAAATCCATTCTGACACTATGTATCTTTTGATTGGAACAATTACTCCATTTACATTCAGAGTAATTATTGATACATATGTATTTAGTGCCATTTTATTACTTGTGCTGTCATTATTTCTGGAGATTTTCTCTGATCTTTTCTTGTCTTTGTCATTTTTTCTTTCCACTCAGAAATTCCCTTTTAATATCTCTTTTGGGGTTGGTTTAGTGGTCATGAACTTTTAGTTTTTGTTTGTCTGGGAAACCCTTTATCGCTCCTTGTATTTTGAATGATAGCCTTCTGGATATTTTATTCTTGGCTGCAGATTTGTCCTATTCAGCATTTTGAATATATCACACCACTTTCTTCTGGCCTGCCAAGTTTCTGTTGAGAAAACTGAAGCTAGCCTTATAGGTCTCCCCTTGTACATCAAGGACTTCTTTTGTCTTGCTGTTTTTAAGATTTTTTTCTTTATCACTATATTTTGCAAATTTAATTGCAGTGCATCTTGGTGTGGGTCTGCTGTCGTTGATTTTTATGGGTGTTCTCTATGCTTCCTGGATCTGGATGTTTGTTTCCTTCCCCAGAATAGGGAAGTTTTCAGCTATTAATTCTTCAAAATGACTTTTTCTTCTTCTTATGGTATTCCTATAATATAAATGTTATTACATGTGATGGAGTCACTGAGTTCCCCCAGTCTATTCTCATGTTCAATGTTTCTTCTTTCTCTCTTTTGTTCAACTTCACTATTTTCCATTATTTTGTCCTCTTGCTCACTAATTCATTCCCTGCTTCTTATGTTCATTGCATCAAGCCTGTTATTGCATTCCTCATCTCTGACAGATTTTTTTTTTTTTTTTTAGCTATTATCTCTGTGGTAAGGTACTCCCTGATGTCTTTCATTCTTTTGTTAAGCCCAGTGAGTATCCTTTTGATTTTTGCTTTAAATTCTCCACCAAGTATGTTACTTATATCTGTTTTGCTTAGATCTCTGGCTATGGCCTTATCTGTTCTTTCATTTGGGATAAGTTTGTCCACTTGGCATTTTTGTTTAAGTCTCTGTTTTCTTTGTGTTAGAAACACCAATTATGTTTCCTGTTCTTGAGAGTAATGACTTTATGAAGAAGAGGTCATGTAGTACCCAGGGCTTAGCACTTCAGGGAGTATCTTCAGTGTGTACTGCATGTCCTCTGCTGTTGTGCTTTGGCTGCTCCATCCTTTGGGCCTGTCATGTGAAGAGGCTCTCCTTGCCCACAGTGGGCACTGTTTGTCCTTCAATAGAATGTGACTGCCTTCAATTAGGTGTGTTCTGGTGTGCTTGTTAAATGAGACCTGACTACTTCCCCAAGAACTAAAGCCCTGTAGAACTCTTTGGTTGGAAGATGTGGTGTGGGCAAGGGTTTCTACTAGTCTTCTGGGGAAGAAGCCCATCATGCTGGGACTGAGGCAGGTTTGATTGAGAAAGGAAGTCCCCCCCCCACCACTACCCCAGAGCTCAAGGATGTGGGACATGGTGTAAACAAGATAGGCAGCCTGTCCTGGCCCTGTGCTGCTTCCTGAGGGTGTCTCTGTGTTTATGCAGAGGGGTGAAGGAATGAAATAATATGAGCCAGCTCCTTTATCCCTGGAGAGGCATCTCCTCGAATGCTGCCATTTGAGACACCATCTGAGAAGAGTGAATGATCTTTCAACCATGTGTCCTAAACATTTCAGATTGCTCTTTTGTACTATCTGCCTCTAGGTTGTTTGCCTTCATTCTCTCCAAGAGCAGGGCAGTGCCCTCTAGGCTGTATCTCAGCCAAGCCTGCTAACCTTTAAAATTGCAGACTTTAGAGACATGATGTGGGTGGAGGCTTGTTATGATCTCCTGGAGGAGGAGCCTGCTGCAGTATTACTGAAGCAAGCTTGACTGAGAAGGGCAGTCCTGCCCGAGCCCAGGGAGATAGGGCTTGGCATAGTCAAATTCCACTGAACATTTAAAGAAGAGTACCTATTTTTCTCAAACTAGTCCAAAAACTGAAACTGGAAAGAAAACTTCCAAATTCATTCTATGTGGCCAGTACTACCCTCATACCAAAGCCAGATAAAGATACCACAAAAAGGGAACTAGAGGCTAGTATCTCTGATGAACATAGATGCATAAAAATCCTCAACAAAATACTAGCAACTGAATCCAGCAGTACATTAAAAAATCATTCACCACTTGATAAAAATCATTCACCATTTGATAAAACCCAAATCAAGGGCACCTAGGTGGCTCAGTCAATTAACCATTCAACACTTGAATGCTTAGTTTTGGCTTAGGTCATGATCTCAGCATCATTAGATTGAGCACTGCTTTGGGCTCTGTGCTCAGTGTGGAGTCTGCTTGAGATTCCCTCCCTCTCCCTCTTTCCTTCCCCTGCTCATAATAAATAAATGACTTTACTTATTTCTATCTCTAAAATAAAATGAATAAAATCTTAAAAAAAAAAACAAATGGGATTAATCCTGGGATGTAAGGGTGGTTCAGTATTCTCAAATCAATCAATGTGATACATCACATCAATAAAAGATAAAAACTATATGATCATTTAAATAGATGCAGAAAAAACATTTGACAGAGTATAACATCCATTCATGATAATAACCCTCAATAAAGTAGGTCTCAGGGAATGCACCTCAACATATTAAAGGCCTCATGTGAAAAACCCACAACTAACATTATTCACAATGGGGAAAAATGGAGAGCTTTCCCCTAAGATCAGGAACAAGACAAGGATGTCCACTCTAACCACTTTTATTCATTATAGTACTGGAAATCCTATACAACAATCAGACAACAAAAAGAAATGCAAGGCATTCAGTTTGGTAAGGAAGAAGTCAAACTTTCACTCTGCAGATGACATGATACTCTCTATAGAAAACCCTAAGGACTCCACCAAAATACTACTGGAACTTATAAGTGAATTCAGTAAAGTCACAGGATATAAAATTAATCTGTAGGAATCTGTTCCATTTCCATACACCAATAATGAAGCAGCAGAAAGAGAAATTAGCAAAATCCCATTTGGAGTTACACAAAAATAATGAAATATCTGGAAATAAATTTTATCAAGGAGGTGAATGACCTGTACCCTAAATGGTATAAAACATTGCTGAAAGAGATTGAAGATGACACAAAGAAATGAAAAGATATTCCATGCTCATGGATTGGAAGAACAAATATTGTTAAAATGTCTATGCTACCCAAAGCAATCTACAGACTTAATGCAATCCCTATCAAAATACCAGTAGCATTTTTCACAGGACTAGAACAAACAAAACTAAAATTTGTATGGAACCACAAAAGACCCCAAATAGCCAAAGCAGTCCTGAAAGAGAAGAGCAAAACTGGAGGCATTGTAATTCTAGACTTCAAGTTATATTATAAGGCTGTGTTAATGAAAACAGTATGGTATTGGTACAAAAATAGACCCATAGATCAATGGAATAGAAAATCCAGAAGGAAATCCACAACTATATGGTTAATTAATCTTCAAAAAATAGAAAAAGAATATCCAGTAAGGAAAAGGCAGTCTCATCAACAAATGGTGTTGGGAAAACTGGACAGCAACATGGAAAAGAATGCAAGGGGACCAGCTTCTTACATCATATATGAAAATAAACTCAAAATGGATTGAAGACTTAAATGTGAAACCTGAAGCCATAAAAATACTAAGAAGACAGCACAGACAGTAATTTCTCTGATATTGGCCATAGCAACATTTTGTAGATATGTCTCTGGAGGCAAGGGTAATAAAATAAAAAATAAACTTTTGGAACTACATCAAACTAAAAAGCTTTTGCACAGTAAAGGAAAGAGTCAACAAAACAAAAAGATCAGCCACTGATTAGATGAAGATATTTGCAAGAGTCATATCCAATGAAAGGTTAGTATCCAAAATATGTAAAAAACTGATATAACTCAACACAAATAATCCAATTAAAATAGGTAGAAGATGTTAACAGATATTTTTCCAAAGAAGACACACAATTGGCCAACAGACACATTAAAAGATGGTGACCATAACTCATCATCAGGGAAATATGATCAAAATTACAATGAGATATCACCTTATACCTGTCAGAATGGCTACAGTAAAAACACAAGAAACAATACATGTTGGTGAGGATGTGGAGAAAAAGGAACACTTGTACCTTGTTTGTGGGAATGCAAACTGGTATAGCCACTGTGGAAGATAGTACAGAGGTTCCTCAAAGTTTAAAAATAGAGCTACCCTATGATTCAGTAGTGACTACATATTTACCCAAAAAATACAACACTAATTCAATTGAGTATTTACCCAAAAATACAACAACACTAATTCAAAGGGATACATGCACCCCTGTTTTTTACTGCAGCATTATTTACAATAGCAAATTATGGAAGCAGTCTAAGTGCCCATGGACTGATGAATGGATATATATGTAATATATATCACATCTTCCTTATCCATATATCCATATATATGTATTGAACAATATTCTCTATGTATATACATATGGAATATTGTTTATATATTGTGTATATATGTATATATGTGTGTATATATGTGTATATATATGTGTGTATCACACACACACACATATAAACACTATTTTATGTATATATATAAAATAGTGTTCAGCCATAAAGAAGAATGAACTCTTACCACTTGCAATGACATGGATGGAGCCAGAGAGTAAGAGAGACAAACAAAGAAACAGTCTCTTAACTATAGAGAAAAAACTGATGATTACCAGTGGTGAGGTGGGTTGGGAAATGGGTGACATAGGCAATGAGGATTAAAAAATACAGTTATCATGATAAGCACTGAGTAATATGTAGAATTGTTGGATTACTATTTGTATACCTAAAACTAATATAACACTGTATATTAACTATACTGGAATTAAAATTTTAAAAATTTAAGAAAATCTCATAACAGGAGTGTCTGTGTGGCATAGTTGGTTAAGTGTCCAACTCTTGGTTTCAGCTCAGGTTGTGATCTCAGAGTAGTGAGATTGAGCCCCGTGTTGGGCTCCCTACTCAGTGGGGAGTGTGCTTGAAATTCTCTCTCCTCTCCCTCTACCCTTCCCTCTCCTCTCCCTCTGCCCTTCCCTCTCATGCTCTCTCTCTCTATTTATTTGAATAGAGAAATAAACCCTAAAAAAACCCCAAAATCTCATAATCAATACACCCCATCCATGGACATAGAAATTCTAATCTACTTTTCATTGACCCACTTTGATAAAAGTAGGTAAGCAAAGATCTAGACATTTGAAGAAATCTTGATATGGAAGGCAAAGAAAACAAGCAAAAAATCATTAGAAACATAGAGCATTTGGAGAAAACAAAGTTGATGGTGGGGTGGAGGGAAAAGAGAAACAGAAAGAGAGAAGAGGGATGGACGGGAAAAAAAATATGGATGGAGGGAGGGAAAAAAAAATCTCCTGGCTTAGACTGGTCTTCTAAATAAGCTTATTATTCATGTGGTAAGGGACAAGGAAAAACTATTTAATTCCATAAAGACATACTTAATGTTGGGTTTCTTGGGCACTGAAGGGCCTTTCATTGGTTGATTGAATGATACATGGTGTGAATTACACTTCCTGTATTCATGTGCAGCAGAGTATGTCACTGGAGAGACATTGACTTTCCATTAGCATTTGGATTATAAAATAACTTTAGGTATGCATAGTTTATGGGATAGTGAAACCATAGAGACTAAGCTTTCAGACCTATCACTGTATTATCCTAGTCTCATAGAGTAATTGTACAATTTTAAGATCTCTTCATGTGCCTCACTTCAGGATAGTCTGTTAGGTGCAAAACAATCAATTTGAGTGTTCCTATCCTTTAGTAACCTTTGACTGAACACCCTCTTTGTGTGCTGTGCACATAGAAACATTTGCATGCACACACAAGTTTTCCAGAAGGTCTTCCCTTAGCAGTTAATCACAGCTACAGAATTTTATTTCAGGTGACCTTAGGGTCTCAGTCTCCTATTTTTAGAAATCAAGTGGGTTTGGTTCTTGTGAGCATTCATTGACCATATATCCCAAAGGCTGGTTAATTTGGACTTTGATTTGGCTGAAATGGGGCTTTTCCCTCCTTTGATGGTAGTGGTTATCCTCTGGACTCTCAGCCTGCTTCTAGAAAACCATGGTGAATGTTTGCTCAGATATACATCTCACCTTGTTAAATTTCATACAAATGAGGGAAATGGCAAGAGTGCACACAGACTAAATGTGCTGGAGCAGTGTTTATCAGGGAAAATTTATGGAGATAGCAGTAACAGAAATGTGTAAGTCTCCTGTTGCTCATTGAATTCTAGGCTAGTGCCAAGAATTCAGGCTGGGATGGAAATCAGACTTGGCAAGAGACACTCTAACAATTTGGCAGTGGAATTTTAAGTCATGAATAGGGAAGCACCAGCCCCTCCGGTGTGATCAGTGACTAAGAAACAATGGTAATGTGTCTTATCAGAGCCTTGTCTCCAGAGCCCTTTATTATATGACAGAAGTCTGGCTGCATCCTGGGCCATCGAGTAGTTGGAGACTAAAGGTCCTTGTATAACCAGAAACACTTCTGATGACCTCCTGAGTGGAATATACTCATTAAGGATCACCCATACCTCTGTTCTGTTTTATATGATAATCCGTTTCTAGGTCCAAACATTATGCCTTGTAAGCATGATACTGGCTTGTCGCATTCTAGTATAAGTACAAATTAGTGTATTTCAAGTGTATCAGGAACATAGGAGTGGGTAAGCTGATCTGGACTGAGATTAACTGGTCTTGATCCTGTTCTCTCACATGGTTTGGTGTCTGCTGGCTGTTGGCTTGTGTAGAAAGACCTCAGCTTTTTTCCAGGTGCCTCATACATGATTCTGGCAGGCTTGCTTGTTCCTATGAAAATGGCAGAGGTCAAAGAGAGAGCAAGAAAAATAAGGAAACCATTGGTCTCCATGTAGTGACTGCTGTTGGCATGGGAATGAGGCTATGGATACACTATAAAGAAGAAAAAGATCCTTGTCTAGTAAGATGGAATCACTGAATTCATTGGAGGCTAGACTGGGCACACACTGTCTTATCCTTGGGTTTCTCCAGAATTCGCATGAGGTTGTCATAAATTCTTGAAATTTTCATGGGTGGTAACTTCTTTTTGTTCATCTGTCTCTGATTGCTTAACAAGGTGGGTGGGGGGGTGGTTGGAGAGAATACTTCTAGCACCTGCTAACACACTTAATCTGCTCCTAAAACTTCTTAGCAAACTTGATCTATATTTTATATAATAGTATTAACAAGTGAAAGTGATTGTCAGAAGTGGATCTTAGATCCCAAAATGATTCCCTCTTTCTCCAAAATGATAGAGCTCATTGCATGATGCTTGAAAAGAAAATCTTAGAAGTCTTCAGAAGGCTGTTATCAACCTTCATTCTATATCTGTGAATCACAACCTTGTTAATACTTTCCATACTATGTAGTGTATGCCTTTTGGACTATCCATAAAAATGGTCTTATCCCATGTTTCTTAAAGGAAATAATCTGCATCCTTGGGGTGGTTGTCAGGAATTGCTAACAATTCTCTACTATCTTTTTTGGATAATGCAATTCTTACTCTCACAGCCCTTAGGGGACTGATAATAGAATGGGTTATTTTGCTTAGATGTATTTTGTGATCAGAATAGTGAACTGAAAGGTCAGGGTTGATATGCCCAACAAAAGTTCTCCCTAAAGCCTGTCTCCCCAGACAAGGAATTGATCAACAAAGTTCCATGGAAACTGGCTGAAGTCTAATAATTAATCCTGGTCATTCATAGAACTTGGAACTTTAGTCTCAGATCATGCCATTGAAGATATATGAGTTAGTTCTGACTACTTAACAAACTGCCCCAAAGCTTAGTGGCTTAAAACGGTCATCTTTATTATTCCTCACAAATCTATGTATTGGCTTGGTGTAATGTACTGGGCTGATCTGGGCTGAGATTAACTGGTCTTGATTATGTTTTTTCATATGTTTTGAAGTCTGCTGGATGTTGGTTTGTCTAGAATGACCTCAACTTTTCCCCAAGTGCTTTTCATACACCTCTGGCAGGCTTACTTATTTCTATGATGATGGCAGAGGTCAAGAGAGAGAGCAAGCATCACTGTGTAAAATAGCAAATGGATATGTGCTTTTTAATTTTCTGATTATACTACATTTTCTAACATCTTATTGGCCAAAGCAACTCACAGGCTGATTTCAGAGTCAGAAAAGGAAGGGATTATGAATTTATAAATCAAAGTATATGGGTATAGGAACAACATTAATTGATGGATTTAAGCAATCAATCTGCCATAGTCCATCTTTTGTTCAAAATTACTTATTGCTTCCAAAATGCAGGATACATTCATTTCCTTCAAGTCCTCACAGAATCTCATCCAATTACAGCATCAGGCTAAGAGTCCAGTATTTTATGGTATATTTTATGTCAGGATGTGTTCTTCTTAATTCAGACACCTATGAACAAGTTTGTTAGTACCACATACAGCCAACATATGGGTTAAACCAAGGCAGTATAACCACAAGAGATATATCCATTCAAAAAAGGAAACTGCATAGGAGACATTTGTCCATATTAATTCTGAAATCTAGCTGGGCAAATGTTGCTAAGTCTTCCTACTCTTGGGTTAGAGGCTCTTCCTTGATAAGACCTAGTTCTGCCATTTGGGAGTGGCCAACCAGCCCATTGTTTTCCATAGCTTTTTGCTTCATCCTCTGAGATGTACTTTGTTTTCCTTGCTCCTTTTTTTTTTTTTTTTTAAAGATTTGATTTATTTATTTGACAGAGAGAGATCACAAGCAGGCAGAGAGACAGCATGTTTGGGGGGGTGGGCTCCCTGCTGAGCAGAGAGTCTGATGTGGGGCTTGATCCCAGGACCCAGAGATCATGATCTGAGCTGAAGGCAGAGGCTTAATCCACTGAGCGTCCCAGGAACCCCTGTTTTCCCTGCTCCGTGACTACTTTTGAATAGGGCATCACTGCTCTCTGAATAATTTTCTCAGCTTTTCCTGCCTGTAAAATGTTGGTGCCCATTTAGAAATAGAGCAAAGCTGTTAAAAGTTCATCCCCTTTCTGTAAGGTCACAAAGGTCAATGTGATTTTTTACACTATTTTTAAAATATAAAGAAAAACATGCTGCTATTAGCTACTATATATAACTATTATTCCAGGAAATAATCTCATCTTGTTGATTTGTTAATTTTAATATCATATTTTATCTTAAGAATTTTCATGGACAAAAGAGCAAAACAGCATTGCCTGAAATGGTTGTGTTACCATGGTCACAGGCTTCTGTCAATGAAATACATTACTCAGCAGCATTATCGTCACACATATTTGTGTCCTCTTATCCTGGGCATTGTCTGTTCAGTCTTGAAAGGGGGAAATTGAGAATATTATAGAACAGAAATAGTGTGCCATTTCTCACTGACATTAGTTATATCTCTTTTATTACATTATATGTTCCTTAACCATAATTTATGATCAAGGAACTTATAAGCCAACTATTTTAAATATTTTTAAAAGGATGACAATAGTTCATAGGCCTTTGATGTTTCTATAAGGGTTAATTTTGTGCATAATATGTAGTAAAGAAAGGGCTTACTATGTAAATAATAAATGTTTGTGATTTCAAGAGAACTTGGTTTAAAATTTTCCTATGTTACTCATTCTCATATTTCACACTAAAATGCAATAAAATTTATGGCATTTTAATGCACTTTAATGTACTTATCATAAAAGCCATAGATTTTTAAATTATTTTTCTCATTTTGACCATATTATGCTAACTGATTTTCTCCAAGTCCATCCTATTATTTTTATATCCTCTTTCCTCTATAATTTGAAGATTTTGGAAACCAATGACTTATTTCTCTGGGATGATTAGTTGGATGATAAATGGTACTTAGGTTTCTTAGGAAAGTGTTGTCATCAGTATATTCTATAATTATTCATATAGTAATATTTGTTGATTTAAACTACTGTAACCTAATTGTTCCCCATATTTCAGGCAAGAAAATAATTTGGGGAAATATGCATATAAATGAACTACTGCAATACAGCAATGAATATCAATGGGGGCAGTAGTTATATTTATTCTGAAGTTCCAAATGGGGGGGAAAGGTATACAAAATCTGGTAGTATGGGTAGCAGTATAATCACCCGTGATTTCTACAAGAAAAAATAAATTAATTAAGAAGTAGGGGAATATGGGACACCTGGGTGGCTCAGTCCAGTAAACGTCTGTCTTGGGTTGTGATCCCAGGGTCCTGGATCAAGTCCTACACTGGGCTCCCTGCTCAGCGGGGTGCCTGCTTCTGCCTCTGCCTGCTGTTCTCCCTGTTGATCTTTCTCTCTCTCTTGATCTTTCTCTCTCTCTGACAAATGAATAAAATCTTAAAAAAAAAAAAAGTAGGGGAATAGGAAAAGAACATAATAAAAAGAACCAAACAGATTAAAAGAAAACAAAAAATTTCTATGACAGGTCTTTTTTTTTTTTTTTTTTTTTAAAGACTTTGTTTGTTTGAGGAGAGAGAGTGTGAGCATGAGCAGGGGGGCGAAGGGTAGGTGGACAGGGAGAAGGAGGCTTCCCGCTAGTGGGGAGTCCTACTTAAGGTTTGATCCCAGGACCCCAGAATCTGACCTGAGCTGAAAGCAGATGGTTAATCAACTGAGCCACCTAGGCTCCCTGCCAGGTCTTTATTTCAAGACTTGTAAGAAAAACTCACTGTCTTTTCCTTCCTTCCTTCCTCCATCTTTTCCTCCCTTCTTCTCTTCATTCCATCCTTTCTCTATAATATCAAATGATAAATAGCTATGTCATTTATTACACATAAACATGATGCATTGATTTAAGGATGTCATGTGAAGAAATACCCAAGTTATCTACCCTAGTTAGTATTGTAATAGCTATAATGAGAAACTAGCATACAAGTCAAAGCAGAATTTTCATTGAGCCACAATAATGACTATTCCTTTGAGCTCTGGCACAATGGATTATACTTTTTCATTCACTTCTTAGGGATTAATTTAGTACTTTGCTCTTGGTAAGCTTTCAAAAAATCATTTTTAATGAGAAAGTATTTTTTTAAAAAATGACAAAAGGATTTTAATTTTCATAGTAATTTAATGATTTTCCAAATCTAATGACAAATGGAAAGAAAGTATGATATAGGAGTTAATGGAGCTCAGTTCCAAATGTGGGTATTCCATTAGCAAATCATGTACATTTTCTTGGCCTCAAATTTCTTATGTGCAACACAAATGGATAGAACTAGAGGACCTTGATAATGTTTACAATTTATGAGTTTTGAAAAATACTTTTTAAAAAACTGAAAATTGGTTTGCTCACTATTACAATTTTGTTGCATTTTAAAATATAATTTATTTTATAATCATGGAATACTAACTCTATGTCAAGTGTTTCTATCCTAAAACTCCAGGATAGAAAAATGAATAAGATAAACTTTTTTTCAAGAGTTTATAATCTAGTTAGAGAGATAATAATAAATTTATTACTGTAATAAAATAATATAAATGCTATGATTGAAGATGCACAAACGAGTAGTTCTGTTCTTGCTGATGGTCTCAATCTGTTCAGGATGCTATAACAAAATACCATAGAGTAGGTGGTTTACAAAGAGAGGACATTTATTTTTCATGGTTCTGGAAGCTAGAAAGTCCCAGGATCAAGGTGCCTGTGGATTTGCTGTGTGGTGAGGACCTCTTCCTGGTTTATAGGTAGCTGTCTTTCTGCTGGGTCTTCACATGGCAAAAGTGGAGAGGGAGTGTTCTGGGGCCTCATTTAAAGGGTACCGATTCCATTCATGAGAGCTCTACCCTCATACCCTCATCACTTCTCAAAAGCCACACATCCAAATGCCATTACATTGGGTGTGGGGATTTAACATATAAATTTGGGGAGGACACAGTCAGTTTATTGCACTAGAAAAAAATTAATGGAGTGTTGAGAAGTAATTTCTAGAAGAGATATTGAATGTTCTGAGTCCTGAAAGATGATGGTCTTTGCTCATGTACATGGTAGTAGAGGAATTTAGAGGTTTAAGGAACAGAGCATGAAAGGGCATTTATGTGCCATGTTATCATTGTGATAGGAACTGAAAAATAGGGTAGGAGCTGAAAAATTCCCCTCTCCAGCTACCCCCTCCTTGTGTTCCCTCTCTTACTGTCTCTGTCAAATAAATACAATCTTAAAAAATATATATTTCTGAGAAAACCTGACCTACTCAAAAGACAGGTTTTTTGTTTTGTTTTTAAGATTTTATTTATGTATTTGATAGGGAGAGAGAGCATGAAAGCATAGGAGCAGAGGGGAAAGGCAGAGGGAGAAGCTGAGCAGGGAGCCTGATGTGGGGCTCGATCTCAGAACCCTGGGATCTTTACCTGAGCTGAAGGCAGAACCTTAACTGACTGAGCCACCCAAGTAACCATGAAAGATAGTTTTTTTTATTGAAATGGGATAAGTCACCTTTGCAGTTTTTGTATTGCTGCTAATGGTTATTTCTGCATCAGGGATACTGACATGCAGTGTGCTGGCTGGCTCCACTGAGCTGGAGGGTAATTGATGAGCAATGAAGCAATGGGAAAGGTGTGCTCAAACCAGCTATACTTTTTTTTTTTTTTAATTGAGGTGTAATTGACATATAACAGTAGATTAGTTTCAGGTGTATAACATAATGATCTGATATTTGTAAATATTGTGAAATGATTACCATAATGTCTCATTAATATCCTTCACCATACAGAGTGGCATACTCCTTTTCTTAGTGATTGCATAACTGAGTCCTAAATGACATATGAGAAAAGTAAATATATTTTATTTTTAATTTTTTTAAAGATTTTATTTATTTATATGTCAAAGAGAGAGAGAGCACAAGCAGGGGAAACAGTAGGCAGAGGGAAAAGCAGGTTCCTCTCTGAGCAAAGTGCCTGATGTGGCACTTGGTCCCAGACCCTTGGGATCGTGACCTGAGCTGAAGGCAGAGGCTTAACCCAGTGAGTTGCCCAGAGATCCCAGTAAAGTATATTTTAAAGCTGCAACAGATATTAGTTAAAACCTGGAAATTATATGTTGAGAACAATGTCATAGAGATTCTAATTTAAATTAGAAGAGTGGGAATTTTGTGTTTTATCTCAGTCAGTTGTTTAGAAATGATTTTGCAGGATTTTTCTTCTTCAGATACAGTCACTGGGCAGCTATTTGGAGGCATAATTGAATTTGAGCCTCATTCAAATAGTCAAAAAGCCTCTTATGGGAAACACCAGGGGTGTCATGAGAATACAAGCTTAAAAATGACAACAGTGTCACAGTGGGCACTAGAATTCTTCTGAATACTAAGTTGTATCTGCTCATATGTTTTACAAGTATAGGTCAGTTTTCTTATGACAGGTAACTAAAACTCTGGGGAAATTTATTTGGGAATACCCACTGTTTTCATAAAATGTTCACATCCATGACTTCCATATTCATTTTCTATCCTAATCAGTACATATGATTTGCTAGACTGAACAGTTTATTAGAGAACCACTATGGGATCCATTGTGAAATGGCACATTTGCTCTTGTTTGCATCATCTAGAGAGTTTATAAATGGACTCAGAATACCCCTGCTTTTTCTCTTTGAATTGTATGTATTTATCTTTAATGTGTTTAGTTGCATTTTTGCTAACATGCTGATCACTCTTCGAATATCTTGAGTTGATGCAATTAGTCTTAAGACTGAAATAGATTAAAAAAAAACAGACTGAAATAGATCATAAGTATTATTTAATTAAGGGGCACCTGGGTGGCTCAGTGGGTTAAAGCCTCTGCCTTCTGTTCAGGTCATGATCTCAGGTCCTGGGAGCCAGCCCTGCATTGCATCTGGCTCTCTGCTCAGCAGGGAACCTGCTTCCTCCTCTCTCTCTGCCTGCCTCTCTGCCTGCTTGTGATCTCTCTCTCTCTCTGTCAAATAAATAAATAAATAAAATCTTAAAAAAATAATTTAATTAAAAAATAGTTATTTGACTTTACGGAGTTACAAACTTATCTAGACCCTGTTCCTTTACCAGATTGCATGGACACAAAGCCCCTCCTTGTTCTGTGAGTTAAAATTCAAAGAAAACTATTTTGACTGATGTATGTGGTGTCTGAGGTCAAACAAAATTAAACAACTTGTTTAGAATACACTTCTAATTAATCTGAGCCTTAGGAATGTAACCTTTATAACTTGATTTCAAAACCAATGCCCTATGTAATACCAAGGGTTCTCCAAATGGTCAAATGCCAGTGGTCTTCATACATGATCCTAGGGCTCGGCAAACTCTCTTTCTGCATTGCTGTGCCTTCATAGACTTCGCATCAAGCTTGCATCATGATTGTTTCTGTCCTTTAAGTCTCTCATTAGATGGTAAGTCCACCAATTTCTGGATCAGTTTGGGTTTTTTATTCTGACCACCATAGTTTCATCTTTCTTAGGTTCGTGTGAGGATTGGAGTGGATGTACAATATGTAATCAGATGGACATAAATGAAAACTACTTTAATAAACTGCATGATACATTTAAACAGTGTATATTTAGCTTTTAAACCTATCTGAGGAAAAAAGAAATAATTAACCTAAGAAAAAATTCATTCTTAGCCTGAGTTTTCAAAATTTCAGATCTTGTCTGTTTTTAATAGGGGTTTTTGAAATTGGGTTTAACTGGATAGTATTGCATATTTGAAGGACTTTTCTAAAACTCTTAAGAGGCAAACTGGTCCTTGATCTTTCTCTTTTTTACTTTATTTTAAAAGACTAGCAATTTATCTCCATGTTTAAACACTACAGAAATTCTTTTTTTTTTTTTGAGTAAATTGTGACCAGTGGGTTTGCTCTATATAGTAAATGTAACAAAAGACAAAAATAATACTGAAATTTCTTATTTGTTTTCTCCTTCTCACTTTTTGAAAGAAACCTTATATGCTTGTGAGGAGTCATGAAGGCCCAGCTCTCTAAGACTTAACACAGTACTTGCTCAATCAATGTTGATAAAGTAGTGTGGGCTAGAACAAAAAGGACAGAATTTCTAAATAGCTTGAATTTGGTTCTTACATTTTTTTGACTCAGTGCTTTAATCTATTGGGTTTGTATTGGATTTCAAATAGTTTTCAATCTTAAGAACTGAGATAAAAGTAGCACAAATGGGGGGGGGGGAAGAGTCAAGAAGGCAGAGAAGTAGCAGGCTGAGACAACATCAGGTAGCAGGAGATCAGCTAGCTAGCCTATCAAACCATTCCAAACACATACGAATCCAACAGGAGATCGAAGAGAAGAAGAGCAACAATTCTAGAAACAGAAAATCGACCACTTTCTAAAAGGTAGGACCAGCGGAGAAGTGAATCCAACGCAACGGGAAGATAGACCCCTGGGAGAGGGGCTGGCTCCCAGCAAGCGGCGGAACAATGGAGCACAAAATCAGGACTTTTAAAAGTCTGCTCCATGGAGGGACATCGCTCCAGAGGCTAAACTGGGGTGAAGACCTTGCGGGGACAGCGTGGACTCGGGTCCCGCAGGGTCACAGAAAGATCGGGGGTGTCTGAGTGTTGCAGAGCTCACAGGTATTAGAGTGGGGAAGCTGGCTACGGAGACAGAGCCAAGGAGTGAGCTCTCAACTCAGAATTACCTTGAACCATAATCTGTGACACAGGCCGGTGCTCTGTGCGTGGGGTCCCCCAAGATCCGGGGAGACTCCGACCTGAGAGAGCTCAGGGATCTGTGGGGTTCGGAGACTCCAGATGGGACTCTGCCAGAGACAGAGGCACTTGGTCACAGGCTGGGTGACCTCAGAGTGCAGCCAGAGGCCAGTGAGATGGGACTGATTGCACTCGATTTTCTCCAAGCGCCGCTGGAGGCTGGGGAGAGGGAGTGATTAAGCACTTTTCTCTGAAGGCACAATGAAGACTGGGGCCCCAGCTCTCGGCTCCTCCAAGCCAAAGATTGGGCGGTCACCATTTTCATTCCCGTCCTCCAGAACACTACAAAAAGCATTCAGGGAACAAAAGCCCCCAAAAGCGAAACTGAGAGGATTACTTAGCCGGGCCCCTGGTAAGGGCGGTGCAATTCTGCCTGGGGCAGAGACACTTGAAAATCACTACAACCTCCCCCAGAAGATCAACAAGAAATCCAGCCAAGACCAAGTTCACTTAACAACGAGAACAGCGGAATTCCAGAGGAGGAGAAAGCAAAGCATGGAATTCTTGGCTTTTCCCCATGAATCTTTAGTCTTGCACAGTTAATTAATTTTTTTTTAATATTTTATTTATTTATTTGATAGACAGAGATCACAAGCAGGCAGAGAGGCAGGCAGAGAGAGAGGAGGAAGCAGGCCCCATGCAGTGCAAAGAGCCCGATGCGGGGCTCGATCCCAGGACACCGGGATCATGACCTGAGCCGAAGGCAGAGGCTTTAACCTACTGAGCCACCCAGGCGCCCCCACAGTTAATTAATTTAAAATTTTTTTTTCTCTTCTGCAATTTTTTTTAACTTTTACAAAACCTCTTCTCTTTTAACGTTTTTTAACTAGTTTATCTTAATAACTTTCTTAAAAAAATCTTTTTTGAACCTTTATTATTATAGTCATATTTTATCCTTCACTGTATCTAACTTTATTCTTTGTATACACATACGTATGTATGTATGTTTTTTCTTCTTAAAAATTTGGGGTACAACTTCTAATAGAACAAAATACACCCCATATCTAGTACCGGGCATGATCTAGTCTCCAGCCCAAGGAAGTTCTCTCCACTTTGTTTTTTATTTTATTTTATTTTATTCTCCCTACCAACTTATCAACTCCTTTGTTAGAAAAAAAATTTTTTTTCATCTTTATAGTCATATTTCATCCTTTCATTGTGTTTACCCTTATATGTGTTTTTCATTCTTTAAAATTTTGGAAGGTAGTTTCTTCTAAGTGACCAAAATACTCCCAAAAAAAAAAAAAAAAAAAAAAAAAAAAAAAAAAAAAAAAATATATATATATTCTTTTCTTTATTTCTTTCTTTATTTGTGTTATTTTTTGAAAATTTTTTCTCTTTTCTGAACTTCTTTTTACCCCCTTCCCCCCCACGATTTGGGGTCTCTTCTGATTTGGTTAAAGCACATCTCTGGGGTTTTGCCACCCTGTTAGTATTACATTTGCTCCTTCATATATTCTTATCTGGACAAAATGATAAGGCAGAAAAACTCACAACAAAAAAAAGAACAGGAGGCAGTACCAAAGACTAGGGACCTAATCAATACAGACATTGGTAATATGTCAGATCTGGAATTCAGGACGATGATTCTCAAGGTTCTAGCCGGGCTCGAAAAAGGCATGGAAGATATTAGAGAAACCCTGTCTGGAGAAATAAAAGCCCTTTCTGGAGAAATAAAAGAACTAAAATCTAATCAAGTTGAAATAAAAAAAAGCTATTAATGAGGTGCAATAAAAAATGGAGGCTCTTACTGTTAGGATAAATGAGGCAGAAGAAAGAATTAGTAATATAGAATATATAATATAGACCAAATGACAGAGAATAAAGAAGCTGAGCAAAAGAGAGACAAACAACTACTGGACCATGAGGGGAGAATTCGAGAGGTAAGTGATGCCATAAGATGAAACAACATTAGAATAATTGGGATTCCAGAAGAAGAAGAAAGAGAAAGAGGAGCAGAAGGTATACTGGAGAGAATTATTGTAGAGAATTTCCCTAATATAGCAAAGGGAACAAGCATCAAAATTCAGGAGGTGCAGAGAATTCCCCTCAAAATCAATAGGAATAGGTCCACACCCCATCATCTAATAGTAAAATTTACAAGTCTTAGCGACAAAGAGAAAATCCTGAAAGCAGCCCCGGACAAGAAGTCTGTAACATACAATGGTAAAAATATTAGATTGGCAGCAGACTTATCCACAGAGACCTGGCAGGCCAG
>ML111684.1:0-25153 GCA_003697995.1 Taxidea taxus jeffersonii
AGGGGCTGTATCTCACAAACTAAACAACTCTGCTGTATCAGCATCTCTGTCTCCACTCTTGACACTAATAGATATTTTCTCTCTATAACTGGACCTCCCATTAGAAAAGAAGTATTTTGTCTTCCGACTTGGCTTTCTAATGTCCAGTCTACATTGTATAACCATTATCTTTTTTTACGTAACTTTTGATGACAAAGTAGAGTAGCTTCAGCAAACCACACAAGCTAAAATAGGTAGAACTACTAACAAATCAACAAGTTATTTGTGTGTGTGTGTGTGTGTCAGAGATACAGATTTAGAAGCAAGTGTCCTGGTAGAAATTCCAGTTTTCATGTACTGAACTTTCACAGTCACTTAAAGTGCTAATCAATGCTGTGTGTCTTACATTAAACAAAGTATTACCTGTTTGAAATGATAGCCTTCACAATGAAAATGTAAATCCTGGCTAGAAACTCCTGGGCCAGGTAATGAAAAGCCTGATGTATGTAAGATCAAGATACATTACTTAGGGTGCCTGGCTAGTTCAGTTGGTTAAACATCTACCTTAGGTTCAGGACATGATCCCAGGGTCCTGGGATTGAGCCCCAAGTTGGGCTCATCATTCAGACAGGAGTTTGATTCTCTCTCTCCCTCTGCCCCTTTCTCTGCTTGTGCTATCTCTGTCTCTCTCTCTCAAATAAATAAAATCTTTTAAAAACAAGTTTACTAACATTCATCAAAAATTGAGTGAAGTCAGATTGTGTTGTATTCAGTCCTGTTCAACTTTGTCTATGCGCCAGTGTGTTTGAGAATGCAATAAGGAACTTACAAAGCTGTGTCACAATAAGTATCCTGACACCTGGGAGGCTCTTTCACCATACCAGATTACAAACGTTATCAGATATCATTGACAATGACACAGAAATTGTGGGATGTAGACAGATGACTGCGTTCTTAAAGCACAGAAGCCGAAAGAGCGAGCAATTTATCATGCACTGCTCTGTGGAGTCAGCCTGGCATGGGGAACTCGAAGACAGCCTTGAGGAGCCCGAGATCCAATACCAGTTTACACAAGGGAAATAGAGTTCCAAGTCCATGAAGTTTCTTAAAAAATGAGAACTGTCATTGGGCTCTACCTCTTAGGTTAAAATTATCCAGTAATGATTGATGCAAAAGGAGAAAACTATCTTGAAAGCTGGAGAGAAAGGTGTGTCCCAGAAGGAAAAGCAGCATTCTTATTATTTAGAGATTAATAAAATGTGAGGATCACATGGCTTCCAGGTAGAAACTTAAGTGGCATAATGGGTAAGTATCAGGACTCAGGAGTCAAACTACCTGGGTTTGGATCCTGGCTTTGTCAAGTCCCAACTTCTCAAATTGGGCAAGTGAATTTCAGCCTATTTAATGGGGATGATAATAATAACATCATAAAGAATTAAGTAAGGAGATGCATAAAAAGCACTTAACACAGTGCCTGGCCCACGATAGATGCTCAAAAGGGTATCAGGTATGGAGTGGCAGGACAAGCGTCCCAGGAGTGAAATTTTAGACTTCGCCCATGCACAGGTACTGAACTATGCTCACCTCTGCCCCATGATGGGCCAGATATGAAAGGTACACAGTCACAATACAGACTCTGGTCGTAAAGAAAGCAGAAGCAAAGGGGTCACAAATGGGAGTGTTCCAGACTACCAGTGGCTTCACTCCAACACCCACTCACACTCAAATCCAAGATACAGATGATCATAAGTTATTTGGACTCTGTGAGGGAAAAAATGTTGACTTTACATGATATTTGCTGTCTTAACTACCCACATTTTTAAGGCATAGTGCCCAGAACCCAGGCCAGGGTCGGGACACCTAAACTGCTCTTAGTTTCTGGCTGTCTTCTACTTCACTTGACTTTAGGCATGTCACTGACCACTCTACTTCCTCAACCAGTAAATGAAGGGGATAGAATTTTTGACTACTTGCTTCATACATTCTGTTAAGAAAATAGAGATAATAATTTACAAGCATTTTGAGGGAGGAAATGTGTTTAAGAGATACAGAAAAAGAACTATAATTCTAAAGTTTATTATGTGATCAATAAATATTCTTTGGAGGGAGTTGAATGATTCACTGTGGTAACAACTGATAGATATGTGTGGCATGCACATAAGTGAGTAGAACATACACAAAGCTATGTAACCAGAGCTATGTATTTAGAAGCAAGTGTCCCAGTTCTGACACTAACTGGTGTGACTGTGATTTTCAGTATGTGGCTTTAAGTCAATTAAGATTTCTTTTATTTGGTTTTCTCAGTTCAAGAACACAGACAATAAAATGCGAACTCAGCATTATTTTTTGAAAATCAAATAGACATGAGTGAATATGTTTATGATTTCCTCTCAAAATTACAACGTTAGTAATTAGTATCGATAGACTATTTGAAAATTTTTAATTGTGGTAAAATACACATAACCTAAAATTCACCATCTTAACCATTTCTGGATGTACAGTCCTTTTGGGTTAAATATATTCACACTATTGTACAACCAATCCCTAGAACTTTTTCATCTGGCAAAACTGAAACTCTGTACCCATAAGATAACAATACCCATTCTCTCTTGCAACTCAGCTCCTGGCACTACCATTCTCTGTTGTGTTTCTATGAATGTAATAACTCTAGGTTCCTCATATAAGGGGGATCATACCATATTTGTCTTTTCATGACTGGCTTACTTCACTTAGTATAATGTCTTCAAGGTTCATCCAAGTTTTAGGATTTCCTTCCTTTTTAAGACTAAATAATATTCCTCCACAGAATATTAATGCAAACAGTTTTCCTTCTTTTTTGGTGTTCATTATTTATAACTCATTTTCCTCCTTCTGAAGATATTTTTTAGCCTTCTCCCTGTACCAATTTTTGTATCTTTCAAATGTGTTATATTTATCACAACCAACCTGATAAACTCATTCCTTTCACATCAAATGTTACTCTGCTTTCTTCTGGGAACATCTGGTTCTTTTTAAATAAATGAGAAGCCTGACAGTAACTATAATAGGCTAGTGCTGTACCAACTTGACATAAAAAGCATTTCAACAAATTCAACGTGATTGATGGTAGAGTCTCTTAATTTAGCTGTGCAGAGAAAAACTGCAAAGATTTGGCATGTGTGTCACTATCCTCAAGGAAAAGCCATTTTTTACAAGATCTATCATGACTGTTATTGTAATTGATAATGTGGTCTAGTGCTAAAATTTAGTGTTGCTGGTTTTGTAGAAAAAGAAGTTTGCCTCAACAAGAAACACTTATTTTACAGGCATACCTTGGTGATATTGTGGGTTCGGTTCCAGACCACTGCAATAAAGCAAGCATTACAATAAAGCAAGTCAAATGAATTTTTGGTTTCCCAGTGCTTATAAAAGTTACATTTATACTATACTATAGTCTATTAAGTGTGCAATAACATTATGTCTTAAAAAATGATGTTCTACATTCTTCGTTGTCATTTCAACAATCTTCACAGCATCTTCATCAGTAATAGATTCCAGCTCAAGAAACCACTTTCTTTATTCTTCCGTAAGAAGCAACTCCTCATCCATGAAAATATTATGAACTTACAGCAATTCAGTCACGTTTTTGGGATTTATTCTAATTCTCTTGCTGTTTCCACATCTGCAGTTACTTCCTTCACTGAAGTCTTGAATCCCTCAAAGTCATGCATGAAAGTTGGAATCAACTTTTTCCAGACTCCTGTTAATGTTGATATTTTGACCTCTTCCCATGAATTATGTATGTTCTTAATGCCATCTAGAATGGTGAATCCTTTCCAGAAGGTTTTTAATGGACTTTGCCCAGATCCATCAGAGCAGAGCAATCACAATCTAGAGCAGCTATGGCCTTATGAAATGTATTTCTTAAATAATAAAACTCAAAAGTCAAAATGACTCTCTGATCCATGTGCCACAGAATGGATATTGTGTTAACAGGCATGAAAACAACATTAATCTTGTTGGATATCTCCATTAGAGCTCTTGGGTGACCAGGTGCATTGTCAGTGAGTGACAAGTTTCAATAGTGGCCTTAAAATATTTAGTAAACTATGTCATAAACAGATGTGCTGTCATCCTGATCTTATCGTTCCCTTTACAGAGTACAGGCAGAGTAGTTTAACATAATTCCTATGGACCCTAGGATTTTCAGAATGGTAAATGAGCATTGGCTTCAACTTAAAGTCACCAGCTTCCTTACCTTCTAACAAATGAGTCAGTCTATCTTTTGAAACTTCAAAGTCAGGCACTGACTTCTCCTCTCCAGCCACAAAAGTCCTAAATGGCATCTTCTTCCAATAAAAGGTGATTTCATCCACAATGAAAATCTATTGTCTGGTGTAGCCACCTTCATCAATGACCTTAACTAGAGCTTCTGGGTCACTTGCTACAGCTTCTCCATCAGCACTTGCTGCTTCCCCAGGCACTTTTAAGTAATATAAATGGTTTCTTTCCTTAAACCTCCTGAACCAATCTTTGCTGGCCTCAAACTTTTCTCCTGAAGCTTCCTCATCTCCTTCAACCTTCACAGAATTAAAGAGCGTTAGAGCCTTGCTCTGGATTAGGCTTTGGCTTAAGGGAATGTTGTGGCTGGTTTGAACGCCTAGTCTAGACTACTAAAACTTTCTCCATTATCAGCAATGAGGCTGTTTCACGTTCTTATCATTTGTTTGTGTGTTCACTGGAGTAACACTTCTAATTTCCTTCAAGACCTTTTCCTTTGCATTCACAACTTGGCCGTTTGGTGCAAGAGACCTCGCTCTCAGCATGTCTTGGCTTTTGACTTGCCTTTACTAAGCTTAATCATTCCTATCTTTTGATTTAAAGCCAGAGACATGTGACTCTTCCTTTCATTTGAACACTTAGAGGCTATTGTAAGGTTATTCATTGGCCTAATTTCAATATTGTTGTGTTTCAGGGAATAGGGAGGCCTGAGGAGTGAGAGAGAGAAGGGGAATGGCTGGAGAATAAACACACATTGTTTATTGATTGTGTTCACCATCTTATATGGGTACAGTTTGTGGTACCCCAAACACAATTAAAATGGAAATATCAAAGGTCACAGACCACAGATCAGTATAACAAATATAATAATGGTGAAAAACTTTGAAATACCATGAGAATTACCAAAATGTCACACAGAGATACAGAGTACGCAAAGGCCGTTGGAAAAATGGAGCCAATAGACTTGTTCAGAGTTGCCACAAACCCTCCATTTGTAAAAAATGCTCTAAAGTGAGGGGCAATAAAACAAATTATGCCTGCGTACAATTTTTTGCTACTGCTTATTAAAGAAAATCACCCAAATGCAAATACATTTACAGAAAATACTTTGCCACAGAGATTTCTTCCTGTTTTATTTCAGAGATTTTAAGAAATCTTGTTCCCCCTTCACTAGTGAAACCACTTTTCTATAAATTTCTTTCTTATTGCAGAGAGAAAGTCTAAAGCTAATCTGAAATCTTTCTAAATCATTCCTTAGAATGGTTTGGATTTTTTTTAATTCCAAATTTAAAAAGTCACTATTTCTTTTTCAGCGTTTATTTGCCTGCTCTTTGAATTCTTTTCCCAAATGTGAAACATATCCATACACAGAGGATGAAGTAAATTTGAGATAAATGTCAAAGTATTCCCAGGGAGAGGTTTTAGACCTTTTCCACGTCTCGGCTAACCATTTCCCACCATAATGTTCTCTCTTAGTCCCAGCCAATAATTTTCTCTGCATAATTTAGAAAATGGTGTGAATGAAAGCACAGCATCAATTATAGTCTGAAAGAAATTATCTTCATGGGTAGTTTATACAGTGTGCTGAGGTAGGGGTGATAAGTCCTCGGGTGTGTGGGGCTCCTGATCATTTCCTTTAGGCTCAGCCCAGTGACTGGAACAGCTCAGCCTCACTCACCCTATTGGCTGCTCCATTTTGAGGTTACATCTATAAAATGGCTTCTTCTTTCAAGGATGCTTTATCTCCTGTGCCATACTATCCCTCTAGGGAAAGCAGAATACTCCTATAACAGAAGGGAAAAACAGTATTCCCCTGGGAATCTACCCATGTTAGAACTAACCATTGCATATGTTAATATTCAATGCCACCAGGAAAGATTTTCTCAGCCCACCACCCGTCTGCTCCTAGCAAGAGGAAGATGGCTTAGACAACCACCTGTACCAGCCATCTGCTGGTTTCATTCATGAAACACAGATAGGCTGGGTCCTGGCCCAAGATGTCTGGTATAGGGAAAGATGGCTTACTTCCCAAATCCTTTTGGCAATACCTAATTATTTCCAGGTATTTTTCACCTGATCATGAATTAATAGGTTTTAGTGTAACATATTTTTTTTCTGATTATCAAAGTAACCCAGTCCCACTTCTTGGGAAAAAATCTGAATGTAGCTAAATCTTTACATACAACTTTATTCATCACATCATTATTGGCAATATCAAAAAACTGGAAATAATATTATTGTCTAGTAGGGAAATGCATGGTAACATCCTACCTTCATTGCAAATGGTATTTTAAAATTGAGGATAAGGAAAAACCTTATCATATAATGTTAAGCAAGAAGAAGAAGAGGCAGAAGAAGGAGGAGGAGGGGGAAGAGGAGGAGGAGGAGGAAGAAGACAGGGAAGAGGAGAATGAGGAGAAGAAGGAGGGGAGGAAGGAAGGAAGGAGGGAAGGAAGGAAGGAAGGAAGGGAAAAATAAAGAAAAAATGAGCTAGCAAGCAGGATATGTGACTGAACAGCCAGTATTAAGTCAAGTGTCAAGTCACATACACATTCATATTTGAGTGCTCAGAAAAAAATGGAAAAAAATATATCCAAACGTTAAGAGTTATATTCTCTAGGTGATGGGGTGGTGATATGATCTTTACTTTTTTCCATATTCTTATTTGCATTTTCCATGTATTACTTCTATATTACTTCTATATTATCATGTATACTTCTACAATCAGAAAAAATGCTTTTTTAAAAATGCATGCTTATTACAGAAAATTTGGAAATTACTAAAAAATGTTATATAAAAATGAAGTTACCCATAGTCTCAGTATCCAGAGTCAACAGCTTTTTAAAAAAAATGTGTTGTTCTCCGATCTCGTTTCCATATATGGAGTGGACTCACACTATACATTGAATTGACTTGCACATTTTAACTGATATATAAACAGTACCACTCCAACCTCTGCTCTCATCATCCAATTTCCTTCTCTGACTCTGCCTCCCTCCCTCCCTCTTATGGGACTCATGGGATTACATGGGAACAACCTGGATAATCCAGGCTAATCTCTCATTTCAAAATCCTCAATATCTCAACATCTCTAAAGTCTTTTTTCAACAGGCTCCAGGGATTAGAACATGGACATCTTAGGAGGCACATTATTCTGCCCACCACAGTGATTAGTCATCAATTAAACTAAGTGTGAAAGCCATCAGGACTCCTTGGAATCATATAAAGAAATTTTCATTCCCTGCAGTTGGAGCACAGAAAAAACTGAGGATTAGTTTGATGTATTAATAAGAAAACTATCAGATCTCCAGAGCAGATTGAATCCTTATCCTCTCTCCCCTCTGATAAAGAAAAGTGCCCTCCCTTTCATCCAAAGAGGATACAGAGGCTTCCGTCCACCCTGCAAGACAGAAAATGCTGCCATGCCTAACCCCATTTTCTTCCCTGGACACCAGTGACCTATACAGAGTTAATTACCATACAATCTCCCTGAGGAAGTATTGCACCTGCTAAGACAGGAAAATATTTGTACTCGAAAGAAGTCGCAGCATGTTGCAAACAAAGACCTTTGGAACCAAGAGAATTTGAGTGGCTCTGTGTCCCACGGGGGCTTGATGAGAAGTAGAACATAAAGTTAGATAGGTAAGGGAGTTTATTTGGAGATTTGCTGCTAGGGTGAAAGAAGTACCCACATTAAGTGAACTGGAAATCTGTCAAGTAGACTATGGAAGAAGGGACCAAAAGGCATTGAGAAATGGACATTCCAGAGAGAACATGCTATGTAAGGACAGAAACCCCCCCATATATGGCTATGCCCCAAGGGAGGGCCCAGAGGACATTCTATACACCAAAGGGATGAGGGATGAGCATCACAAAGAAGTTCAGAGGTGGTGGTCTTCTGTAGGTGAGGGTGATGACAGAAAGTGCTGGTGCAGAATTGCACTCCCAGATAGCAACGGGGATGATAGAATCTTGATATAGAAGAGACTGGGTGGTCGTGCTTCAGTGCAAGAAGAGAATGGGTGCCATTATTATAAACAACAAGGTTGTGGCATATACAGGGTTGTGGAGGTGGTTAATAGAACACGACACCCTTCGGGTTGTGATAGATAAAATGAAACAAGATTATGTCTTGATCTACAATTCAAAGAAATCATAGATGTCTGATCAAGAGACTGAAAGCAGACGCCCAAACTGGAAGTCATGACCTTCCAATACAAGCATATGAAACATCTCCTAGCTTTTCCCCAAAAAAGACATGTGGTTATTTACTCAAGTAACTACACATGTTGCAAGAAGAATGCCAAATATTTCAAAGACTGTTGGACACAGGGTCTGAGCTGACGCTGAGACTCACCACGGTCTCTGTTAAAGTGAGTTTAAGAGAGCCAGGTAACAAGTAGGTTAGTCTATAGTAGGTTCGTCCATAGATGTAGCCAGTGGCAATTTCCCCAGTCCCCAATAATTTAATTGAAATTTTGGTATTCGATAAATATTAGTTGGTAATGATAACACATATTTGATAGATGGTAGGAACCTCACATTTATTCTTTAACTGGTGGAGTAAGAGCTATCATGTCATCAAGGCTAAATGGAAGCATCTGGAACAATCCCCAGTCCCCATCCATTACCATCACACATACACCCTAGTCAAAACAGTATCACCTTTTGTAGAAAAAGCAGAGATTTGGGCCATGCTTAACCTTAAAGATATAAAGGCAGTAAACCACTTTTCCATTTAATTAATCACATTGAGCAATTTAAATGAATCCTCTCAACCCCAGAATAAACAAAATAAACTTTGTAAATAATCTCAAAACTTCAGCTTAACCAAAGTTAACTTTATCTCCTCTATTGGTTAATTTTTATAGGCCAATATCACTACCACATATTCTTTTTTTTTTTTTTTAAAGATTTTATTTATTTATTTGTTAGAGAGAGAGAGCGAGCACAGGCAGACAGAGTGGCAGGCAGAGGCAAAGGGAGAAGCAGGCTCCCCGCCGAGCAAGGAGCCCAATGTGGGACTCAATCCCAGGACGCTGGGATCATGACCTGAGCCGAAGGCAGCCGCTTAACCAACTGAGCTACCCAGGCGTCCCCCACATATTCTTCACATAAATTACTGTTGACTAAATTCAGGCTATGTACCGCTGAATTGAAGACTAGACAGAGACTGAACAACTTAGTCTTGCTGGAATCAAATATGACATGATATCCCATATCAGCTAGGAAGATAGAGTTATCAGAGAACTTTACTATAATCTACTACTCATTTCTTAAAAGTGGTCATTTCCAATTTCACTTGGAGATGAAATATTAATTTTTATTCCAGGAAAGGTTGTTCAATCAGATAATATCAAAACCATGGAAAGGAAAACAATAGGAATAACCAAGTCTTCAAGAAAAATATGGACTCAGAGAATGCAGGGATATAAGAAAAGCAGGAAAGTGAAAATGGCTCATCAGACTTCAATTTATTCTCCAATTTTATCTTTTGGGGAAAAACAAACCTCAAAAATCTTTATTAAGAATCTAATATATTCTCTAATGATTCTATATCAATTTGTTTACAACTTCTACAAGACATAGAACAGTGATTATAATCTCATATTAAATCTCAGCTCAGGGTGCCTGGGTGGCTCAGTCGTTAAGTGTCTGCCTTCTGCTCAGGTCATGGTCCCAGCATCCTGAGATTGAGCCCTGCATTGGGCTCCCTGCTCAGAGGGAAGCCTGCTTCTCTCTCTCCCACTCCCCTGCTTGTGTTCCCTCCCTTGCTGTGTCTTTCTCTGTCAAATAAATAAAATCTTTAAAAAAAAAATCTCAGCTCTACTACTTAATAGTTCTCTTATATTGGGCAAGATATTTAAATTTTATGGTTCTTAGTTTTCTAGTCTAAAAAATGGAACTAATTACACTACTTGTCTCACAGGATTTGAATGAATATTGAATGAGATAATGTTCATGAATACTTAGCATATTATCTGTACATAGTAAGTGTTCAGTAAAATTTGGCTCTGGTTGATGAAATTATTCTGACAACAATGATATTCCATAATGAGGTTAAGAGTTCCTACTTTAGGGGTGTCTGAGTGGCACAGTTGGTTAAATGTCCACTTGATTTTGGTTCAGGTCATGATCTCAGGGTCCTGAGATTGAACCCCACATTGGGCTCTGTGCTCAGTACAGTCTGCTTGTCCCTCTCCCTCTACCCCATCCCTAGTTCTCCCTCTCTCTCTCCATCTCTAAAATAAATAAATAAATCTTAAAAAGAAAAAAAGGGAGTTCTTGCTTTAGGGGCGCCTGGTGGCACAATTGGTTGAACAACCAACTCTTGGTTTCAGCTCAGGTCATGATCGTAGTGTCCTGCAGTGGAGCCCCACATTGGGCTCCATGATCACCCTGGAGTCTGCTTGCGATTTTCTCTCTCCCACTGCCCCTCCCACCATGCTGTCTCTCTCTCCCTAAAATAAATAGATAAAACCTTTATAAAAATAAAAATTAAAAAAATTCTATTTTACATATCGTTTGGCTAAATGCAAAGAATTGAACTTTTGATTGCAATTTTTAAAGCCTACATCATTCCTTTTTGATTTATGGGAAATTTCAGAAAGTAGAACTTCCTAATACAAAGTTTAGAACATTTGTATGAGAAGAATAAGAAACCTTTGCTAGAACAAAATAGTTGTAGTAGAAACATTAGAGACTATTCTATTCTAATTGATTCTAATTGGCCACCTCATAAACTTTAATGCTCTAGGCAAAAATTTCTTTGGAAATACTTTCAATATTTTCAGCTTTGGTCCTATAGCTTTCAATGTGTCATATAAGATGACTCCTAGGAAGTAGGATTTGAGAAAGTGTTGTTTGGATCATAAAGGAAACAGTATTTCTATTCATGGAGAAAGAAAATGTATTTTCGTTGTGCAAAATCTGCCTGCCTGAAGGTTGAAGGCTGAATTAGGGAATTTTTAAAATTATTTTATTGTGACATATAACTTATATAAAGAACAGTGCAAAAACAAGTAAATATCACCCAAATCAAGAGATAGCATTATTACCTAGGAAACCTGAGATCAAGAGAGAGAACATTGCCAGAATCCCAGAGGTCTTGTGGTAACATCCCAATCATGAAAACTACCCTCAGTTCCATTGTTTTCCCCAGGAGGGTTGATCTAAGTAATCTAGCTGGCCATTTCCAGAAATGGAAGTTCTGGGTGATTTTTGAAGTCCATCTTAATCTACCATCCAGTAATGAGCTTAAGAGTGATGATCGATAGGGGCACCTGGGTGGCTCAGTCATTAAACATCTGCCATCCGGTCTGCTCAGGTCATGATCCTAGGGTCCTGGGATCCAGCCTGCATGGGGCTCCCTGCTCAGCAGGGAGCCTGCTTCTCCCTCTCCCTCTGCCTGCTGTTCTGCCTGCTTTCAATCTCTCTGTCAAATAAATAAATAAAATCTTTTTTTTAAAAAAGTGATGATCAATATGATTACATTTCTGTGTGAGTCTCTGATGTAATAAGAGAGAACTACGCTAAACTGAAGGCCAACGATATCCATCGATCGTTAGTCAATACTCAGCTGACTTGAAGAAAGGGGAGAAACCTTGAAAAATCCTGATATAATATTCATGAATGTCTCTCATGATAAAGTCTACTTACTTGAAAGAATTACTCATGGCTTCCTCTTTCGTTGAAACTGGCAGATATTTATCACATGATATTTACCCCCTCTTTTCTCCCCTGCCTCCCCAAAGTTCTCTCTCTCGCTCACTCAGTCACTGAGCAATTCTTCAGGGAACTTTAGAGACTTACTGACTTTTACTTCTGAATTTTAAATTCCATTATAAACAAAGACCCTTTTTCCTATTGATTTTGTCCCAGTTTTCTGGAGGCTCTAAATGATTCTTGGCTTCTGTACATTGTTCTCAGAGTAATCTCTTCCTTTCCCCTTTGGAGCTTAAAACAAATCAGCATAATTGTGTCTACTTACTCCTTTAGCATAAAGACTTCATTCTAGTCTTTAAAACCACTGGATGATCTTAGAAATGTTTTCTCCACATTTTTGTTGACGATTTTTAAAGCAAGTAAAAGCAAGCAATCCAAATGTTTGATTATTTTAACTAACAAGAAGACCTCTGCCACAAATAACCTTTCTTTGTGAGATTACCGGTAAAATTCTATCTGACAATAACATTACTGCTTCAAACATAATTCCTTAAAATATAAGACTCTCCTTTCTCTGGGCTCCTGGGTAGCTCAGTGGGTTAAGCCTCTGCCTTTGTCTCAGGTCTTGATCTCAGGGTCCTGGGATCGAGCCCCGCATCAGGCTCTCTGCTCATCAGGGAGCCTGCTTCCCCCTCTCTGTCTCTGCCTGCCTCTCTGCCTACTTGTGATCTCTGTCTGTCAAATAAATAAATAAAATCTTTAGAAAAAAAAAAAAAAAGACTGTCCTTTCTTAGGAGACAAACATAGTCAAAGCCATCATTATTCAGCTGAACCATGTCAGATGAAATCATCTTTTTTCTTCTCTCTAAGATCAATATAATTCCATACATGAGGGGAAAACTTTATCTGTATAAACAAAAATGGGCTTTTCAGAAGGAAATCTGAAACATTAGATGCTCTGTTTCTTATAGTAAAAATATGTTTTCTACTCTGGAAAAGGTAACCCAGATCCATGCAATAGTTGCTTAAAATTCATATATATATGATTTTATAATAAAATAAAATAGTTGATTAAATATAATAGCAAATAAAAATAATTGCTTAAATGGTCAATGTCTGTCAGTTCCACTTTCCATTGCTTGGGTGTGTAATGGTTTTCAACACATAAAAGGAATTTTTTCAACATTTTCGTAAGATAAATAGTCAGATTTGCAATAAGAATGTTCACTACTGTATTTCTTCTTTAGAATAATAAACCCTGGAAGCAAACTAAAAATTTATTAATTACTCATTAGGAATAATATTTACTTTCTTCATACTGTTTTGAACCTTCTCATTGTTAAAATTAGCTGATTGTTTTGTAATAGGGATTTTACCAAAATTTTAATCCCTAGAAGACAACTTGTATTGCTTGATTTTTCTCCAGGAGAATATATTATAATTGAAATTGGGGGGGGGGTGGAGAGTAAGAAGATTGCCTTTATTTCAGAAAAGCATTATCTGATTACTTGATTTAGTTCTTCATTTTGTTTCAATAGTACCCAATTAGCCAGAAAGTAACATCCAGAGATTTAATGAAGAAATCACCTTCAGTGTAGAGTGGGTATATGTCTCAGAGACATTCCTCTACCACGGTTTGCCCAGAAATATTTTTCAGCAGATTTTGATTTGAGTGTTTCTACTAAAAGTTTGAAAATTTGCATTAAATGTAAAAGACCAAATGACAGGGCGCCTGGGTGGCTCAGTGGGTTAAGGCCTCTGCCTTCAGTTCAGGTCATGATCTTGGGGTCCTGGGATCGAGCCCCACATTGGGCTCAGCAGGAAGCCTGCTTCCCATCCCCCCCACACCTGCCTACTTGTGATCTCTCTTTCTCTCTCTTGTCAAATAAATAAAATCTTTAAAAAAAAAAAAACAAATGACAGATAGCTAATTAGTACTTGATATTTTTATAACTATATTATTTCTATGTTATAGCTTTAGCAGAAAGTTAGTATTAAAAATGAGAAAAACACTTTGAGTTCTTGCCCTCTTGATTTTCTATGAAACTATTTTGGAAGACTGCCAAGCATGTGTTCAACAAATGCTTTATACTGGAAATGTTTTGCCATAATCACAAACTGATTGAATAACCATGATAATTTAAGTGTTCTTTTGTTCACATGCTTCAATGTTTTGTTCATTTGCTTGAAATATGTGCTTTGCTTTTAGCTAAAATCAGGTTCATATGTATTGAAAACTAAAGAGCTGTATATTTCCATAGCCATATTCTTGTAACATGAGATCTGTAAAAGATTTGAGAAATAAGTTAATAATCACTTGGCATCAAGTGAAAAGAAAACTATATATAGGATATGTTTTCATAGTAAGAACATTTGATTTTGGTCAAATTCATGTCAAAGAAGAATTAGAATTAATTTTAACCTTGGTATGCCTAAAATATGGACAGCCAGATTATTTTAATAGGAAACATATCTTCACATTCAGAATTGCTTATTCTCAGGCACAAAGTTTCCATTTCAAAAACCTTGTACAGCAAATCCCTCATTTATCTGAAAACCTCAACTATCCAGATCACCTTTGAGAATCAGGAAAAGAAGGGGGAAAATCTTGTGAACATCAAAATAGAAACCACAAATCCTCAGCACACCAGCCCTTCTCTGAGAAGTCTACAATAGATCAGGAATCTCAATTCAAAAAGACTCTTAATAAGAAAGTCAGCCTGAGGGGCACCTGGGTGGCTCAGTGGGTTAAAGCCTCTGCCTTCCGCTTGGGTCATGATCCCAGGGTCCTGGGATGGAGCCCCACTTGGGCTGTCTGCTCAGCGGGGAGCCTGCTTCCTCCTCTCTCTCTCTGCCTGCCTCTCTGCCTACTTATGATCTCTCTGTCAAATAAATAAATAAAATATTAAAAAAAAGTCAGCCTGAAAATAGTACAAAGTAGTGATGTTGATATTACAATAGTTTAAGAGGAAGCTTCGAAGCTGTCAAGTAGGCATCATGAACAGAAAATTGAAGGCCATTGTGTGTAGGATCAGCATACTCTCCAAGGGCAGCATTGTGGGTTGCAAAATACAATAATGGGTATCCCTTTTTAGAAAGATTTTATTTATTCACTTGAGAGAAAGAGAAAACATGAGCAGGGGGAAGGGCAGAGGGAGAAGCAGGCTCCCTGCTGAGCAGGGAGCCAGAAGTGGGGTTCAATCCCTAGACCCCAGGATCATGACCTGAGCTGAAGGCAGATGCCCAACCGACTGAGCCACCCAGGTGCCCCTATAATAATGGGTATCTCAATGACACCGATTGTTTGCTTCCAAATGCACATCCCGCAACAGTACTTTTCACACTGAGCCATCTGTGGCTCTCAGTGCTCCTGTGAATTGTCTGTGACATGCCACCCATGAAGTGTAGCGACAGCAATTCCAAAGATGTTCAGAGCAGAGAAGGATCAGCCAATTATGTACCCTCCTCAGTTATCCTGGTTTTAGCCTCATTGTCTGCATTTATATAAATTCATAGGATGGAAATGCCAAGAACCTAATTTGCCTTACAAGTGGAATATGGTTAAAACAATGATATATTGGGACGCCTGGGTGGCTCAGTTGGTTAAGCGGCTGCCTTCGGCTCAGGTCATGATCCCAGCGTCCTGGGATCGAGTCCCACATCGGGCTCCTTGCTCGGCAGGGAGTCTGCTTCTGCCTCTGCCTGCCTCTCTGTCTGCCTGTGCTTGCTCTCGCTCTCTCTCTAACTAATAAATAAATAAAATCTTAGGAAAAAAAACAATGATATATTATAGCCTGGATTATTTTCATATTTATATTGTAAGACACATCTAAATTTTCTTATGGGAAAAAAATTGGTCAGAGAGGGCACATACAGCTTATAAATATTGCTCACAAATGTATAGAGTGATTTTACAAGTGTATTATTAGTTTCCACTAAAAGAAAGGGGATTCAGATGTGTCTGTTTTCTAATGAGCAGAAGCATAGAAAGGTCAAGAAAAAGATACAAGATCCTGCATGGACTTTGCAAACAAAGCTTGCTTTCTTTGCAATTACAGAAAGTTAGAAACAAAGACTCTGAGGACCTCTAGCAGCACACCTGGAAGACCTCACAGGCAGCAGGAGTGTCCCCTTGAATATGACACTACACCTCTGGCTTTGCTGCCTTGGCCACAAAGAGTGAAGCAGGAGCATCTGTGAGCTGGTAAAATAAAACTTGACAAAAAGGCAGCATTCACAAAGAATGTTCTTTCCTTGAGGGATCTTTTAAAATCACATGTCCTTTTTTTTTTTTTTTTAATATTTAAAAAAAAAAATAAAATGTTAATATCTTTTTTGGGGTTGAAAATTTATCATAGAGATGTTTAGCATTTGCTTTCTCTGCTGCAGGGGAAGGGGATGCTATGCTTTTCTTCTTAAAGCAGCTGGAAATTTATTGCCAGTGCTAGCAAAAGCAGTACCTTTTCCCCCCTGCATTTGTGCGGATTGTGTAACCGCGAATTAAGTGATTAAGTACAATGCCCTGTCTTGCTGAGAAGTAAAGAGACATGGGGCTCACATGCCTACTTTCTTACATCGAGGATCACGCTGGAGCTCATCATACTCTTGATTGAAATCATATTATTAATTTTGTTTTGGATGAGAACAATACATTTTGATTATCGAGACATTTTTATAGAAGGTAAGAAAAAATAATGAGGGCAAAGAGCAGCCTCCCTCACGTGAGCAGACAGCAGTGCTAAGTTACAAGCATCAGAACATGCTAGAGGAAAATGAAACAGTTACATGGTTTCCTGAAGGTGCCTTCTTTCTTCTTGTTTTCCGCTACTTAAGCTCTCTTTCCTCCCTAGTGGGACATCACTGAGACTGCTGGACACAGTGAGATGACAAAGAGGTTTATAGCAAGCACTTAAACTTAACATTGAATACTGTCACTGGGGGATCTGGTGGGGGAGGTGGAGAAGAGAGGACAGAGACAGGGCAGGACACAAAAGGATGAGTAGGCAACAGGAAAAGAATGAGACAGTTGATATTTCTGTGTCTGCCGGTACACAAGATACTAATGGTGTTTAATATCAATCACCAGTTATCAAAAGTACTTTTAAAATTCTTGATATTTGGGGCACCTGGGTGGCTCAGTGGGTTAAAGCCTCTGCCTTCGGCTCAGGTCATGACCCCAGAGTCCTGGGATCGAGCCCCACATCGGGCTCTCTGCTCCACGGGGAGCCTGCTTCCTCCTCTCTCTCTGCCTGCCTCTCTGCCTTCCTGTGATCTGTCTGTCAAATAAATAAATAAAATCTTTTAAAAAGTTCTTGATATTTGAAAGACTAATTCCAGATTCAATAATTATCAAATTTTTATAAATATTATTTATACTGTATTTGTCAAGTGTGCTATTTCCTGCTTCAATAGTCAGGAAAACGTAGTGAAGATTTGCAGTATTTCCCTGAATTAATTTTTTTTTACTTCTGTTTCTCTGAAACGATTAGCCTTCCCTGAGCACAGGTCCCAACTCCCTGAAGCCTTCAGCTGGTTCATGCCTCCCCCGCCTTCAGGTCTTTCCACTTCAATGCCACTTGTTCTAAGAAGCATTCCCTGAAACTCCAAGTCCAGATTCAAAACTAGCAGCATGTTCCATCAGCACCCTACATTTCTCCTGTCTGATCTCTTGACACAGTGTAAGAATGGTCTGTTTATCTATCTTGATTCTCTGCTGGTCTCCAAACTCCGTAAGGAAGGAAAGGGATCGTTAGGAGCATGGGCTCTGGGATAAGCGTGTTTGTGCCAAGTGTTAGGCTGACCATGTTACCTATGCTAATGCATTTAGTCTTCATCACAACCCTAGAGGAGAATGGGGCAGAAGCAGATGAACTTTCCCTAAGTCACAAAGCCAGCGACTAGCAGATCCAGAATCTGAACTCTGGCCTTTGTTTCCAGAGACCATCTCTTAACTGTAACACTCTGTTGCCTCTTGAATCAGAGCATCTTGAGTTCTAGAACAAAGTCAGCCGCATATATGCTGGTCATTTCACCTGGGGTAATCTCTTACCCCGAGTGAACCTTGGTGTTTTCATCTCAAAAGTGAGAATAAATAACAACATTTGCTTCAAGAAGTTGAGAAGATTCAATGAGATAATGCCTCTAGAAGTCATAGATAATGCACTCAGCATTGTACTTAGCATATAACAAATGCTCAATATTATTTCTCTGCTGTCCTTTTATCCTTATTCCCATCATTCTCCACTTTTTCTTCCTCCTCCTCTTCCTATTTCTTTTTCTCCCCCTTACTCTTCAGAATTGTGCCTTCAGCTCTGAGAAGAAGATGGACATACACCAGACATCAATGAACACATCATGGGTAAAGGGATAAGGGAACGGATGAATGAATGAATAAAGGGGATCTCAGGCAAAATTTCTTTGATGCCCCTCTGCATCTTCCATGTACCTTAGCCATATATTTTCCACCTCAGCAGACTGAGAGAGAGCTGTCCAGGACACCCACAACCCTGGACAGGGTTGGCCTGCCAGGCGCTGGTATCTCTTCTCCCTCCCAGCAAAAACCCTCCTCAAGATCAGAACCTTTCCAGGCTAAAAATGCGTGACTTGGTTAAAAGTGAAAGAGTGACCAGGCTGCCCTAGAACCACAAAGGTCCATTTGCAAGAGCTTTGGAAATGCCTGTAACAGCAAGAAGCACTGTTTAGCCCCAATTCTAAATTACAGTTGACCCTTGCACAGCATGGGGGTTAGAGACTCAGATCCCTCATGCAGTAGAAGATCCGTGTGTCCTTTCTGATTCCCCCCATACTTAACTACTAATAACCTACTGTCGACCAGAAGCCTTACTGAGAACACAAACAGTTGATTAACACCTATTTTGTATGTTTATGTATTATCTACTGTATTCTTACGATGAAGTAAGCTGGAGAAAAGAAAATGTTATTAAGAAAATCCTAAGCAGCTAAAAAATGCATTTATAGTACTATAATGTATTTATCAAAAAAAAAAAAAGCCATGTATAAGTGGACCCGCACAGTTCAAACCTGTGTTGTTCAAGGGTCAACTATACCCGGTTTTCAAACAATCTCAAAAATGTACATTAGATGGACATTATGGATCTATCAACATTTTGCTAAATTAAGCTAAAAAGCACCCTAAAAGGCCATTACGATGGCATTATGTTATGGAATATTAATTTAAGCAATAATAGTGAAAACAGTTATTGTAATAACTGCTGGAATGTATATGAAATCTGTATTTATTTATTTATTTGGAGTTCATACTTCCAAAATAGTGTCAACATTTGAAGCTGCCAGATTATATTGGGCTAAACACGATTAGCAGACATTCCTTGCCGGACGCACCCACCGGTTAAACATAAGCCAGAAACCAACACCAAGTGCGGTTCAGGCATTCCTGCGTCAAATACCTTAGGGAAGAAAAATGGTAAAATCTCAGGTCTTCTCATTCTTGGCAAGTACTTCTACATTTTTTTTTTTCCAGTGTTGGATTTTAGGGAGAATTGTTACATAGGAGGAATTTCCTGTGAAGTGGGAAATGTCACAGCGGTGTGTTTTCTCCTGCCCCTGAGTCAATTCACCAAAGTTGCCTCAACTCGGTAATCCATGGGGATGACTCCTTTGTCCTTTTATCTGTGCTCCTGCTTCCCCGTGTGCATTGGAAATACCACCGGGTGCCCAGGTGAGCGCAGGCAGCGCCTGCACTGGAGAAAACATGGCAGAGTCCAGTCAGCTTGGGTGTTTTCAGCGGGGGTTTGCCAGTCCTTTGTATGGTGGTTCCCTTTGTTGCACTCACTCCTCTTCTTTCCCCCCCCCCCCTCACTCTTTTTGATAGGGCTCTACTGTTCTTTTTTTGTGGTTGTTGAGAGTGGTTTGATCTGGGAGAAGATGCAGTTCCTGGCTTTCTCTTTTGGCGTCTTTTTTTTTTTTTTAAGATTTTATTTATTTATTTGACAGACATAGATCACAAGTAAGCAGAGAGGCAGGCAGAGAGAGAGGAGGAAACAGGCTTCCCACTGAGCAGAGAGCCCAATTCGGGACTCCATCCCAGGACCCGGGGATCGTGACCTGAGCCGAAGGCAGAGGCTTTAACCCAATGAGCCACCCAAGCGCCCCTCTCTTTTGGCGTCTTGATCCTAAAAGGCAACTAAAAAGAAATCCAAATGTGTTGGGGATGGCGGGGGTTTCACGAGAGTCCCTGCCCGGATGGTTTTCATGGTCAGTGTAGAACATTCAGAGCCATAGGCAGAAACCTGCCCTCTTGCCAAGCGTTCCCAGCTCTCGTCAATTGAGTTAATGGGCCCAAGGGAGTGAACGCTGTTTCAGCTCAATTCTTTGGCATTTTGTATTCGTCTATTTCTTTCAGAAGAGTCCACTTGCCTTAACCAAATTTGGCATCTAAGATTTACCTCAATTTTTGGTTTATCTTTGATTTTTTTGCTTCATTTAGCACCTTGAATAAAACAATAGAACTTCTGGGGAAAAAAAGAGAAAAAGTCACTAGCATTCATTCTCAAATCCAATTAGTGCAAACACCTGTCTTTCACCTGCAGAGGGTTTTAGGGCAAATATCTCTGACATTGTCAGGTTCTTCTCTATTTACCAGAAATCTGCATCATTATCTAATGAAACTTAAGGGATTCCCAAGGACTCCACAAATAGAGAGGAATTTAAAATAGCTCTTTATAGAAAAGAAAACTTCATTAATTAAAATCATATTAACTAAATAACCGCAACCGATGACTTACATTTTAATTATTGATGGTTCACGTTACCGTGGGCCAGGCCTATGGTGTTTCATAATATATTTTAAAAATTAAACATAGATTAAAAAATAAGTTTCAATAAATTGAAAACACTTTCTCAAAAATTTACTCTGTAAAGCATATAGTTACAAAATACAAAGTTTTTTTTGTTTTTTTGTTTTGTGTTGTTTAATTTTTTTTTAGAGAGAGCATGAAAGTGCATGTGTGACATGAACTGGTGGGGAAGGGCAGGGGGAGAGGAAGAGAGAGAATCTTAAGCAGCCTTCATGCCTAGCCCAGAGCCCCATGCAGGTCTTCATCTCATAACCCTGAGATCATGACCTGAGCCGAAATCAAGAGTCCAACACTTAGCCGACTAGGCCACCCAGGTGTCCCCAGTACACAAAGTTTTATTGTTAAGGGCACACAAATCTCTCAGGAAGGGAGTTTCATTGTATTTTACACCTGAAACTAATACAATGCTGTATGTTAATTAAGGAAGGAAGAAAGGGAAAGGTTCCTAACATGGGAGGTGAATATTGTGGGGAAGAAATTTATAGAATAAAACCTCTCCATGGTATATACGTGTAAAATTTCTGTTTAGGATAAATGATGTTTAAAGAAAGTGCTAGTGAGAATAAAAACAAAATAACTTGAAGCGAAGTCATTCAAATAATATTGCACCTGTTCCTGAATGCATATCGGGTGTCTGAGCTAGAAACCTGAGCTCTGGACAGTATATGGGGATAACAGATGTGGTTCCTGAGCAAGAAGAGAGAGAGATATGACTGCAAAGTGCACAAAGGTCAGACCTACAGCGAAGTCTTGTTATATATAGCACAGACTGCTAGAAGTAATCTGCCTCCCTCACATATGTGCACAACACACATATACATACACATGCACTTTTTTTCTTTTCCTTTTATGATGTTACAGCATTTGGGGTTCCTTAATCTCAAATTCCTATTAATTCCTACCTGGTATCCCTCTTAATTCACATCCTTCCTCTTAAGGGTCTTCGTATCTGTTCGAATATTTTTCTATGTATTTTTGAAATATTTTTCCAATTTTAAGTACAATCTACCCCCCCCAATGTGGGGCTTGAACTCAGGACCCCAAGATCAAGGGTTGCAGGCTTCACTGACTGGGCCAGCCAGGCGCCCCTATGTCCTTTTAAATTGGGACTTGATTTATGCTGTAAGTCTCTTTGCAAATTCTACCCTGGTGGTCCCAGAATCTCAGTGTGCAGGGATCATTAAAGTTATCTGCTCCAACCTCTGCTCCGTGTGGGATTCCTGACTTAATTTTTCCCTCAAGAAGGATGTTGGGGTTTGGCTTTGCTTCCTAGAGCAATGGGAACTGCTTTCGTTGCAGGCCTGCCAGAATCACTGCTGGAAATTCCTCACACTGGATGTCTGCCCTCCCCAATTCATTCTTTCTCCTATTCATCTTTTTGTGGCTCCCAAGTGACTTCCTCAGTAGTAGTTTTCTCTGTATTGTTGACCATGCTCCTTTCTTTCCCCATCCTCCTTCCCTTCCATCCTTCACCATCTCTTAAAAAAGACTTAAAAAAAACCACACTAAAAATATCCTACCAAGTGTTCTAATTTGTCTAAGGGAATGCCACTTTAAGTATAGACCAACTTCCACTGATACGTGAGCACGGACACACACGTACCACCAATACACACACTGCACCACACATGCCATATACACTCACACATACACACACGCATACATCACATACACAATACACAATGCATACCCGTACACTACACCACACACACACAATACACATACATCACCCCACACACAGAACATAGCACACACACGCCACTCGCATGCAACGCCCATATACCATAGTGCACACACCATATACCCCCGTACATATTATAACACACCCACCACACACATATGCACACATACCCACACCACACACACATGCTTGCACACACGCACCATACCACACACGCGCCACACACACCCCATACACACCCACAGCACACATACCACAATACACACATGCTCACACACGCATATCCCATACAACACACACAAACGCACACCCCACATATACACACATATCAGTTCCCTGGGGTCAAATTTTGATCCGCCATCTCCTTTTGTCCATAAAGAATTTGACTTTTTCACATACATCTGGCATTAGTAAAATTTGCAAAGTAATGACAAGGATGATCAACATGCAGCATTCTGAGTCTTAAGGACCTTACCAGAGACCCTTAAGCTCCTAATACCAGGCCTTTGACCAAGTAGAAGGCACCCTTTGCCGTTCTCTGGGAAAGGGTTGGGGTCCACTGCTCTGATTTCTTCTGAACCCCTATCCTTACTCATGAGGGCCGAAAAGTTAAAACAGAGGTTCATAATGGCAGCCTACCAGCTGAGTCAGGCCCTTGGATACATTTTGTGTGGTCTGCCCTGAGTTTTAAAGATAGTTCAGTTAGTGGCCAACATTTACAAACAAGGACATTTTACCTAAGAATCTGGATATCTGTGATTCTTTTTTTTTTTTTTTTAAGATTATTTATTTATTTATTTGACAGACAGAGATCACAAGTAGGCAGCGGGGTGGGGGGAAGCAGGCTCCCTGCCGAGCAGAGAGCCCGATGCAGGGCTCGATCCCAGGACTCTGGGATTATGACCTGAGCCGAAGGCAGAGGCTCTAACCCACTGAGCCACCCAGGGGCCCCTGGATATTTGTGATTCTTTTTTTTTTTTTTTTAAGATTTTATTTATTTATTAGTGAGAGAGAGAGAGGGAGGGAGCACAGGCAGACAGAGAGGCAGGCAGAGGCAGAGGGAGAAGCAGGCTTCCTGCCAAGCAAGGAGCCCGATGTGGGACTCGATCCCAGGACGCTGGGACCATGACCCGAGCCGAAGGCAGCTGCTCAACCAACTGAGCCACCCAGGCGTCCCAATATTTGTGATTCTTAAACAAGCAGACACTTATAATCCTTGCGCTGTAGTCCTTCTTGGCGGCAGTCCGCAGCTCAACTCCTAGAAAACACAAGGTACAAGGTCTCTCTATTCCTAGCATCCTCAACAATTCACTTTCTCTTCCAACTACCCCCCAACATTCTGTTGCCTTACCTCCTTGGCCCCTAGAGGCAAAAGAGAGGTTCCTCTGATGGAGACACTTGGAGTCTGGTTGCAAACTGATTTTAGAAAAACAAATAAAACCTTAGGTGGGTCACAAGCGGTGACTGATGATGGAAAAGATTGAGGGAGACTTTGGAAACATGGATAACATAGACTCCAAGCTCCAATCTGAGTATATTGCTAGTTACTGGGGTAAATCCCATGCAAATAATCTATTCACAAAAAAAAAATGCTAATATCACAAAGACGGAAAATTGGGGACAACACAGTGTAAGTGAGAGACTACTGTATTCTTCTGAGCCCCAGTTCCTTTCCCTCCTGAACAGTGAGCCAGACTGCCCATCTCAGCTTCACCTGCACTTGGATGTGCCATATGACCAAGAACTTGGACAGAAGAAAGGGTGCCCCCATAAGCTTGACCCCAAAAAGCTTCCCTCACAGTCTTCCCTGCTTTGTTTTGGTGCCCAATCTCCAACCAAATGGAGAGGACATCAAGGACCTAGAAGCAGGTAGACGAGTGGAAGGAGTCTGGGGAACCCACCCCCCCCCCAGGCCCATCACACACCCCCAGATCCCACTCCACACTGACTTGTGACGAGTAAGAAATAAGCATTTGTATTCCACTGAGATGCTGAAGTTTAGGGCAATGTACATTAAAATAGTCAGCCGGCTCCTGATTCATACAGAAGGCTCCTGAAAGCCAACTAGGAAATGGACGGTGTAAAGTGTTCCAGATGGTAATGATTGCTAATAAGCGTTATCTGTGCCACCAACTAGATAAGGACTCGCATAGAAGCTCTTTAGTCCTTAATGGGCTAGAAGGCTGCTGCTTCCAGGTTTCAGCTCCCTGCTGAAGAGCAGATGAAAGGCTGTGGATGTGTTTAGGAAATCTTTTATACAAAATTGCTCTGTGCAGCTGTGCTTTTCCTGCCCAAGTGGAGAGGAACACATAAAGGCAAACCCCATCTGTTTGGGGACAGTTAATGTGCCTCCAGGCTCCCAGGTAACACATACCTGAAGAGGGGAGCAGGGAGAATATCAGAATAAGACTTAATTTTGCATAAGAATAGCGTCTGAAACCTGCGGCCCCCTAGAGGGATACACAATTGCCAGTTAGAACTCTTTATTAGTTTAGGACTGTTGAAATGATAGGAGCTTTAAAATTCTGATTTACATTAACCTTCAACTAGGGACACGTTTTCCCAATGCAATCGTAGGGATGCCCATTTTCCCAATTGCAAGTTTTCCCTTTCCTGTCCTGTGTTGGCAACTATAGTGAAGGTTTCTAAGGATTTAGCAATTTGTTGAGATAATTAGGAATAAAGGAAGAGATGGTATCATAACTAACTCATTACTTCGGACTTTTTTTTT
>ML111684.1:25553-87562 GCA_003697995.1 Taxidea taxus jeffersonii
TTCTTTTTTTTGCTCTGCTTGTCTTATCTCCCATTCACCTATTTGCTCATTCATTTATTTAAATAAATTAAATTTGGACCCAGTCCAAATTTAATGAAATAAGAAGATGGAGAGCCAAAGACAAGACAAATGGGGTATTTACTTGAAGAGGTGATGAGGGTGGGTTGGAGATGAGAAGATGAGAGATGAGACTAGGTACCAAAAAACTGAAGGGCAACTCAAGACCAGATTCAGAGAATACAGCCCTTTCCCTTCAATGCCTTCCTCACAAAATGGTTCTTCTCTTGTTTTGAGGCTGGAAATGTAAAGAAATAAACTGCTCCACATCGATGGCACTTGGTGACCGAATGCAATGCGTGGTGTGGAGGAGAGAGTCAAGAGTGCAAATGTGAGGTCACAGTGAGTTCTGCCTGCAGGGCTTGAGAAGCCTATGGTATATTCAGGCAGGGTTTCTGGTGAGCAGGTAGATATGCTTATCTGGTGTTCAGAGACACAGATGCAGAAGTCACTGACCCAAAGGCAGGTCACCTCCTATAGAATGCTGTTCTAGAATAGAGTCCGACTTGATGGCAGGCCATCTGTCCATATACCAGGGAATCTCCAGTTTAGGAAGGTCATTAGGTTCAAATTCCATTCCAGGATTATGATTCTGTGATGCTAGGTCTCAGTCTCCCTTTCGGTTCCTCAAGCCATAGAAAAAGAATTGGTTAAAACATGTCTTTTATACTCTTGAATTTCTCATCTGCTTTCAAAGAATTATGTATATAGTTACAGAAGAAATGTTCCCTTCTAAAAATAAGCCTATAAAAATCAGATAAAGAGGGGCATCTTGGTGGCTCAGTTGAAAGTGTCTGCTTTCAACTCAGGTCATGGTCCCGGGGTCCTGGGATAGTGTCCCACATCAGGCTCCTTGCTCAGCAGGGAATCTGCTTCTCCCTCTTATTCTGTTCTCTCTCTCTCTCTCAAATAAGTTTTTAAAAAATCCAAATATCAGACAAAGCAAATAGTCTACATGATTTCCTCTAGGTGTTTTTGGTATTTCACCCAAACCAGGTCAAAATGAACTCACATTAATAAATTTGACCCTTCGCTCTCCTATGTTTAATCCCTCTTATAGAAATTCCTGGTTTGGGGAGAGATAGTTTACAGAAAGCGGAGATGCTTATTCATTTGAATGACCAGATCTATGGAAACTCATTCTGGGGAGGGAAATGTGGAAAAATCCATATAAATTCTTGCCAAGCACGGCTAAGGAAGGCAGACAGAAATGCTGCCCTGAGATCACCTATTAAGAAGGCAATTCCTGCATTTGTGCCCTGGCGGATCCCTACAGTCTCAGACTGAAACAAACATTGCAAAGGAGAAGCCCTGCATTTTACATAATGGAGAGCAGAGCAGGAATCTCATTAACAATTGCTAAGAAGCGATGCATAGGAACTGTTCAAGATTCATTTATGTGAAAAAAAAAGATTCATTTATATGTCAAAATGTTCCTGACTTTTGGGTTAAAAATGAATAAACTGTAAGTCAGTGAAGTGGGCAAAAAAGCATTTCTGTTGGCAATTTTACACTGCTTTCTGCTTGCTTGTTTCTCTCTCTCTCTCTTTCTAGACTTGTGTTTCTATTCTGTGAGATTTGCTACCACTTCTGTAAGCAAGCCAACTGGAGGAATGGACTACTGATGGCTTTGGGACATATCTTCCTGGGCAGAGCCTGGCCAGGGTGCTGCTGTAAGTAGTGCAACCTCTAGGCTCAAACTCTGGCCAACGTCCCCACTCCCATGTGTGCTCACCCAGACCTGGTCTCCCACAAGCAAGGCACCAGAGAAGCTTGTCACCCTCACTTGTGCCCCAGCATGGCCTGAGTTCCAGGGTGGTGACCAGGCTCCGCTTCTTTTCCCAGTTGGAATCCTGTCCCTGAATCCATCTTCCTGAATTTTAGCTCCATCCCGCTCCCAATGTGCGTGAAACCCTGTCGGCATGATTCCATAGGCAGTTTGCTTAGGAGCTGCGGCTGAGTAGCCTAACCCAACCCCTGCTCTGGAGATGAGCTTGGACTCTCTCCAGTGAGGCTCTATCCTGGAAAGCTACCTTCCCCATCAACAGCACCACCAAAGTGAAAGAAAAGAGCTTCGCCTTCCCATCCCAAAGTCCAGGATGTAAGGGTTGAAAGATACATTAATTCCAAAAACCAGACTTGTGATTTAAAGGGCACTTTAAATCTAAAGAGCCTGATTTGAGCACCATTCTTTTTTTTTTTTTTAAGATTTTATTTAGAAAGAGAGAATGCGTGTTCGTGAGTGAGGGGAGGAGCAGAGGGAGAAGGAGAGAGAGAATCTCCAACAATTTTGGCGCTGAGCACAAGCCCCACATGGGACCTGATCTATTGACTCCGAGATCATGACCTGAGCCAAAATCAAGAGTCTCATGCCTAACCAACCCAGCCATTCAGGAGTCCTTTGACCACCATTCTATAAGGGATATTATTTACTGAAAAGAGATTCCATACCAGTTGCTCTTTAAAGAAGGAAAAAAGATGGGACACCTGGGTGGCTCAGTTGGTTAAGCGTCCAGCTCTTAGTTTCAGTTTAGGTCATGATCTCATGGGTCATAGGACAGAACCCCTGGTCAGTGTCCACTTTCAGCAGAGAGTCTCCTGGAAGATTCTCTCCCTCTGTGATTCCCAAAGCATGTGCACGCCAGATTTTTTTTCTTTTTAGATTTTTTTAAAATCATAAAAAAAAAGTAAAGAATGAAGAAAGATCAAAAAGATGCAAAAACAGGAGCTGTTGTGAAATCACCTTGTCTGATCATGTACAATAAGACACTCTCTTCTCGCTCTATGCCACCATCCTGATCAAACAAATTTCAGCTTTTCTCTACATGGCTTCTTTTGATCTCTATTTTCACAAAGAAGGCACTTGATGGCTTAGTCCTGGCTGGATACTTATGATGGTTTTCTCCTTTGGGTAATGTGCTCACCATGTCTGTACATCTTTGGTCATCGGTCCCTTCTGTGTGTGCCAAGCACTTCTTCTGTCTTCCCCACCAGCTGCTGCAGTCTTTCTACAAACAACTTCGTTCTGACTGCTCTCCTGCTTAGTGTCATTGGATAGGAAAATAGCACCCCTATTCCTATACCCTTTCTCCTTTCTCCCAAAGCCCATGTGGCCAAGGGCCCTCTTCTTGGCCTCCACTCAGGCCTGCCATGGACCTCAACTCAGAGCAGAATGAGTACAATGACCAGCTATGTCCTCCTGTATCAAATGACTATCATTCAGTGCCTACAAAAGAGATCTTTTTTCTGGGAACTAGACCTAAGGGTTAATTGAGAAATGAAAATGATTAAAGGAACCCTAACAATAAAGTGTATACAGTTCGAATATACAATATCCTACTTAAATATACACTTAACTTTCCATACAAATACCGTAGATGTTGTATGATGTGGGTCTGGGATTATCTCTCTCTTGCTGAAATACTCCATGAAATGCAGCAAAGGAAACTGGGCCTCTGAGTTTTAGCCAGACTTTCCCCTGTGTTCATGACTCTGCCCACCTGGTTCGTCTCCCTGCTGATAAGCACTTGCCTTGGGCCTGCATACCCATACCGGCAGCCCTGGGGATCCTTTGTCTCTCACGTTGTGATTCCTCAGTGTTCAGATGTGAACTACAACCCCTTCATCAACCATTCGTGTAGTTTTAGCTACCTAAGACTCCACCGCGATTAAACAGCCCCTGCAAATCTCACCCTTAACTGCATTTGTTTCCACCAAATTAGCCTCAGCAAAATGTTTGCAGGAGCTGTGTGTTACCCACGAGTAGATTCTCTGCTTTCAGGCTGGACTCTGTTTCACAATTCCATTGTCCTGACAGTTTTGGATGGGAGTGAAGGGGGTCAAATGGGCGAAGGGGGTCAAAATGTACAAACTTCCAGTTATAGGACAAGTAAGTCCTAGGGACGTCATGGATAGTACAGTGGGTGTAGCTCACAATACTCTATTGTATATTTGAAAGTTGCTAAGAGAGCAGAGCTTAGAAGTTTTCATCGCAAGTAAAAAAGAAAAAGTTGTGGCTATGTGTAGTGATGGATATTAACTAAAAGTATTGTGGTGATCATCTTGTAATATATCCATATACCAAATTATTATTTTGTTCAACTGAAACAAATATGATGTTTTTTAAAAAGCTAATACAATGTTATTTGTCAATTAGATCTCAATTTGAAAAATTAATTTTTAAAGGAGAGAGAGAGGCTTTGTAAGAACAAATGATGATAATGCATGTGCTCCTGAGGATAAATAAAAATATTTTAAGGGTAGTAAATACTTATTGTAAAAAAATGAATAAAAATGCACTCAATCAATCCTAAAAACAAACAAAAACAAAAACAGAAACAAAACAAAACAACAACAAAAAAACCAACAAACCCAATCCCCCAAAACTTCTTGGTCCTAATATTCTGAGATCCACTATCAGAAATAGTCCATGGGCCTGGCAACCTGAGACTTTGCCACTGAATCATTTCCCACCCAGGCTTTTCAGGCCTCCCTGGAAATCTGTTCACTGCGGGAACCCGGAAATCTGCTCCTCGGTGTATGCTGAGATTTGTCCATTCAGGGGCACACATGGTTCCCATGCTCCTGAAACCCCGGGTACCACTGACTTTGTTTCATCTTCTCTTCTCTCTTTTTAATTTCCAAAAGCATAGTGACTCCTTCAAAGACAGTAAGAAACAAAATGTGAATAACTAAAAGTTTGCATGTTCTAAACCGCATATAACTAAAATGAAAAATACCAGAGCAGGAACATTTTAGACACCACCTAACACACTCCTTCTGTGTCCTTTATTCAATTAAACAGCATCTCTAAAGAGAATGCCAAACACTTGCCTATTTGAGAGTTTGATTTGAGTGCTATCATTTTTTTTTTAAAGATTTTATTTATTCATTTGACAGACAGAGATCACAAGTAGGCAGAGAGGCAGGCAGAGAGAGGGGGGAAGCAGGCTCTCTGCTGAGCAGAGAGCCCCACGTGGGGCTCAATCCCAGGACCCCGGGACCACAACCTGAGCTGAAGGCAGAGGCTTTAACCCACTGAGCCACCCAGGCGCCCCTCATCAGTTAGATTCTTAACTGACTTCATATTCTACCACCAAGTATTTTTTCAAAGGCAAATACATGTATGATAATGAGAAAATGTACCTTGATAATAAGGTTGTTTTTTTTTTTTTTTCGTTTATAGGAAAATGCTCAGAAACATTGCTATGCTCCTGCTAGAAAGGCATTGCAGCATGATGAAAGTTTCCATGCTAGGAATCTGTTTTAGCCCAGATCTCTAAAAATCAGAACCTAAGGCAAAGCTCTTGTGCCAATGTTCTATTTGGGAGTGCAATCTCAGGGAAGCAAGAATGCAAGGAAGGGAAGGAGTGAATGCGAGTATAAAGTGGTATATGACCGAATCAGCCAGAGCTTCTCAAAAAAGCCCAGCTGCTCACTCTGTTGCGTAGGACACAGGTAAAATGTTGTTTGAAGTCTCTGTGTCCACAGGGGATAAGAAAGGCAAACATTTGGTGTGTGTGTGCCTCAGTTGGTTAAGCGTCTGCCTTTGGCTCAGGTTGTGATCCCGGGGTCCTGGGCCTGAGTCCTGTGTTGGGCTCCCTGCTCCGTGGGGAGCCTGATTCTTCCTGTGCCTCTGCCTCCCCTCTCTTTCTCTCTCATGAAGAAATAAATGAAACCTGAAAGAAAGAAAGAAAAGAAAGAAAGAAAGAAAAAAAGAGAGAAAGAAAGAAAGAAACGCAGACGAACATTTTATGGGTCGACTTTGCCTGAACTCTAGACTGCCCCAATGTGGACTTATTCCCTTGCATTTCCAAGTTGTGGGGCTTAGCCCCTCCAGCAGCTGCTGGATACTAGCTCTGCCTTGGGTCCAGGCAAGGCCCACGTGCTGGAGCTGTGGTGGCTCCCACAAAGGCAGGTGCAGTAGGGACCATGCCTCTACCTGGCCATGGTGTCCCAGGAGTGCCTAGAAGGATCACTGGCATCAGAGGCAATGACAGGGCAATGACGGGGCCGCTCCAGCACTGTAGGACTGTGGGAATACCATGAGCTCCAGTGGGAGCCATGCAAGCCCCCCAGTGGAGGCCTGGGACCAAGATCAGGGCAGGGGTGTAAACATGGTCTGACACAGGAGCTGAGGAGGAAATGGGTATTACTGAGCCCTCATTTTTGGCTCCGTGACTTCAAGCAGGTCAGGTGACCTCTTGCCCCAGTCACTGCATCTGTGAATCCTCCAAAGGGGAGGAATAACCTTAAGACTGTCTCTGTATGAAGAAACAGGGTTGGTAGATCTCAGACCCCAAGAGACATAAGATTATCTCTTTTAGCACTAGAAGGATCTACGATATGCCAGTCTAACATCCTCATTGCCCACATAAGAAACAGTCACAGAGGAAGGTCTAGGTGTTTTAGTTATATCTAATAATATGTTCAGTTGGCAGAGAGGCTTCACACGTACTATCTCATCGGACACTTTGCACAGCCCTAGAGGTGCACACATCAGCTAGCCCTGCCTCCCACAGTACCACAGATACAGTCTTTGCATCTGCACTCCAAAGCTAAGGATCTTTCTATTACACTGTAAGTCCCACTTTGCATGTACCTACTTTCAGCTCAAGAAGGCATGCCTTTCTAAGGCATTCTAATCAGCCCATACTTTGTTGTCTAAGAAGCCCAGTGATTTTCTTTCCATTAATGCTCCTAGTACTCAGTGGATGACACATCCTGTAAGTATTTTGGATGACACTACTTTAAGTATTTTGGACAATGGGCTTGATTTATGTTCCCTGGCAGGGGTTGGGGCTGGGGGGTGGGGTGGTTGGGGGCTGACCCAGGTGGTAGTAATTCCACAGGCCAGATTGCGACAGAAGGATTACCTGTAATTATTGACACAAGTTACAACGCGTTGATAATGATGGTCCGAAGACAGGATGCCAAGAATCAGAGTTGGAGACTCATACTTGGAGATCAAATGTGCCATAAGGTCTAGCAAGGCCAGAAGTAGAATTCAATGGTCAAGGGATCATGAAAGAAGAGCCCAAGGACTAAGGGATTGAAACAAGGGAGGGAGGGAAATCTGGGTACCAAGGTGGGATGATGATGGGTTTTTGAGCCTTTTGAGGCTGAGTTGAGCCTTCAATGAGCCAGCCACAGAACAAAAATAATGCGTTTTCTGCTGCTTGATGGAAAATTCCAAATTTGATAATTATTTGCAAAGTGGTTACTTTGGCTACAGAATTGAAGGCTCAACTCTTAAAGCTCGTGTTTCATAAAGAAATAAAATTTGTGTACACTGTGTACATTGCTGAATCACAAGATGGTATAAATTAAGTATAACATGAGTAGTATAAACAACATATTCTAATTATTCAGAGTGATAAGAGATCTGAACTTTGAATTTTAAACCCTAGGTTTTCGAAGGGAAGAGCATCACATTTTGCGAAGATTTATCTGGAGACAGCATATGTAACAGATCAAGATGAAGTGACTGAGACAGAGAAATACCTTAGAAGATTATGGTACTAGTCCACATATGATAACAGAAGGGTTTAGTAATATAAGTCATGGCAATAAAAATACTTTGGATAGACCCATTTAAGGTTGTCTCTTGGATTTTTTTCATTAAGTAATGATATCAAAGATAAAATACATTTGTTTCATTAAGTTCACACCCCACTGAATATCCTTTGAGTCATCTCTCTTTATATACTGGTGGAGCTTTGCACAGCGGGTCTGGAAACTGGGAGGTAAGGTGCTACATAAGAGGAAACAATTATAGGAGGAGATAGTACGGTAACATATTGGTGCCTGCATGAGTGTTGGAACCGGACACATCTGAGTTCAGATTTGTTCACCAGTGTGTAATCTTGAGCAAGTTACTGAAAATTTCTCTAAACCTCTGTTTCCTCCTCTATAATATGAAAATAATCTTTCCCTAGTGGTATTTAGGAAGGATTTAAATGCAACCACATAGTAGCTATCTCTCTGGACAGCCAACACTCCAGAAATATAGCCTATTGTTACCATGAGACCATTTAAAAGAAACTGTCATTTTGCATGATAATGATACCCCTGGAAGGTCATCTGGAAGTTTACTGCATGTACAAACCTCTCTGGATGTCCACGGAGCATGGTGGTGTTCTGGTCCTCATGCACGGTTGACGCCGTCCTCAAAACAAATATCGCATGGATCTATTTCATGTTGTGAATATTAGTTTTAAATTATAGCATGTTCCTCATTTTTATACTTGAAGTTAAGACTTGTTAACTCAATTTAACATGCATAGAAATGCAAAGTAAACATTTAAATCCACAAATCCACGTTATACTTCTTAGGACAAAGCTCTAACATTTAAAAAAGAAATAGTTTTGGATTACCAGGCACAAAAGCGTAGGCTTATATTTTAGTATCTTATTTTTTATTTTTGCATTAAATGTCTTACTTTTTATACTTCAGTATCTTATGGAAGCAGTGTCTTCTACCTGTGTCTGTGTGTGCATATGGGTCATACATAGTTTTGGCGATTAGATCTGAGACATGTCTGAAAATAATTAGGCCTCAGAGAACGTGAAAGAGGATTACTTGTTTCTTTTCTGGTTTCATGTGACTAAGCCCAATCAAGAAGATTGCATCTATCCTGAAAACACTTTGATGCAGAATTTTGGCTTTGATGGAGGAGGGGGACACATCAAGTCAAGAGACACAAGGGCTTGGGAACAGAGTCTTTAGGAGCTGTTGGGTGTTCTGGTCTGTGACCCATGATGACTGAGTACGATAGGCAGATAACAGAGTTCAGTGGTCCCATTTGGTGTTCCTTCATTAGGGAATGTTTATTCACTGTTCCTCTTCATTCCCAGTCCCCCAGACTAGCTTTAAATACCAGTGCCTGTAGCCCCACAAAGACAGAAACTCTCAGATTAATATCAATCTGAGACTACTGAACTATTTAGTTTTATAAGGCAGTGTTAGGATCCATCCATAAGACAAAAAAAGAATTACCTGCAGGAACCTACAGCTTCTTAAATGTCAAAATCCCCTCCTGGATAAAGAGAAGGAGGAAAAACTCCAACATAGAAAAAAACATTTGGACCAATGAACCAGCACCTCCCATAATTTTATGGTAGTGATCAGCGTAAGTGCTACCTGCCACATGTATCATGTAATATAAAATACCTATGGTTTATTTTGGCAACTTCACTACTAATATTCCCAGGAGTGGTTTGTCATCTGCGTTCCAATGGGAATAAGATAAAAAACATCGGTTTGAAGTTAGTGAAAATAAAGTTATAATTTTTTTTTTCAGAAAAAAAGAAATCAATACATTGAACTAAGCCAAGGAAAACTTCAAATAGGATGGTTAACATGTTGGTTTCCAGCATATGTCAAGCCTGTACATTTATTTCATATCCATTGGCTCAAGTCTGCGGGGACAGGACAAAGAAGACAAGAACAAGAACAAAAGGAACTCCCTGAAAAGGCCTGGCTTATTCAAGAGCTCAGTGAGCACTGAGGATGAAATTTAATGGTCCGTGACTCCTCCAAGCACAGACCACCTAGTTAGCATCATTGAATGCCTTTGATTAGCTTGGCCTGGAGAAGTAACCTACTGAACCCTGAGTAGATGTGGCGGACAGAAATCTAAACATCACTGAAAGCAGCAAAGTCATAGGCATTAACCTTCCGCAAATGTTTATTGAATATCTGGCAGCCTAGGGGTTCTCATTCCAGGAGGCTCCGACAAACTAAAGGAGGGAGCAAGAGGAGACGCGCATGTGACCAGCCACAATTTATTTTCACAAGCAGTGCGTTAAAGAACAAAGAACTAGGAGAACACTTCAAAAGAAGGCAATCTCTTCTGACTAGGGAGTTGGAGTAGTCTGGGGGGACTCACAGAGGTGGTGATGTTCAAGGAAGGCCGTAGGAAGCAAAGAAACTCACCCAGCACAGTCAGGTGGGAGGGACGTTTCATATGGGAGTGGGAATGGCATGGACAAAGTGGGGCAGCAAATGGCATGTGGCACCAGTGGGGACGGAATGTGAGGGGTGGTGGGAAGGGAGGGGTATAAAAAGTGACATTGCAATCCTATTCTGAAGGAGCCTGAATGCCATCCTAGGAAATTTGGGCATTATTCTAGAACTATCATGGAATCATTGGATCATTCATGCAAACAATATTTTAGAGGACCTACCATGTGTTAAGTAGAGGTTTTCCTCCCATCAGAAAGTATAGCATTCCTGTGGTATCCAGATAGCATCAAACATGGAAGCAACTGCCACTTCCTTTTTTTTTTCTTTTTTAAGATTTTATTTATTTATTCGATGTGAGGCTTGATCCCAGGATCCTGAGATCATGACCTGAGCCGAAGGCAGTCACTTAACCAACTGAGCCACCCAGGCGCCCCACAAATGCCACTTTCTTTTTTTTTTGTTTTTTAAAGATTTTATTTATTTATTTGACAGAGAGATCACAAGTAGGCAGAGAGGTAGGCAGAGAGAGAGAGGAGGAAGTAGGCTCACCACTGAGCAGAGAGCCCAATGTGGGGCTCGATCCCAGGACCCTAAGATCATGACCTGAGCCGAAGGTAGAGGCTTAACCCACTGAACCACCCAGGTGCCCCCAAATGCCACTTTCTAAAAGTGAAAATCCTCTACAGATTTCTTTCATTAGCAAAAGCAGGTATTAATGTAGGCATCTTATAAAGACAAAATGGCGTAAGGCAGCTTTCAGATAGCAGGGAAATCTGTACTATGTTAGCTTCTGAAGAGTAAAAGAAAGAGAAAGGACAGACTTCTCTCGAGGGGTACATAACCTAACAGGGAGAAAGGCAGGCAGACAATCCCAACACAGCAAGTTAAATGCTAAGACAGACGTGGAAATACCGGGGACTCCGGGAGACAAGACCAAGTCCGGAAAACACAAGGGAATCCTGACAAGGGCTTCCCTACGTAAGCCGCTTCTCTGCGAGTGCCCAGAACTATTGTGTTATGGACACACAGACTTACTGACTCTTGCAACAACCACCCAAGGTAGGGGCTCCTGTGTTATTAATCCCATCTATGGATGCTGAACCCGAAACAGTGTGAGCTGCCAGGCCCTAGGGCTGGTAGGCAGCAGAGGTAGGCTTAGAAGCTGACAGTCTGGCATTAAGCCTGTATGTTTAACAACTTCGCTGTTTCATCTCTGAAAGGAAAACATCACTTGATCAGAGGCTCCTAGGGTGAGAAAGCAGAGACCTCTGTGTTGAGGTGGTTGGAGGAGCGAGAATTCTACGGGCCCAGGCCGAAGCTGCACAGGGCCTGTGAAGACAGTGAGCGCAGCTCAGCCTCGGGGGCCAGGACATGGTGGAAGGCAGTGGGGGTGGAGGGTGGGGAGGTGCCAGGGTGGCCCCTGAGATTTGGCACCAGGCCAGAGCTAGATTCTAGGCTCTAAGCAGCATCTGTCAACACAAGCAAATCCTAAGAGCATTTTGGGGACAATCATTTTCTAACTTGATATTTATGTATAAGTTTTCAAAGTCCTAATTGTTCTCTTTCTCATACCATGCCAACCCAGAGCCTATCTGTACCTTCCATGTTGGAAGAGGGGATCAGGGATGTTGTCTGTGACCTGAGCCCATCCAGGGGGCTGAAGCTCTCCAGCCTCGCCCGCCTGACCTCAGCGGCTCTGCAGGCATGTGGCTGTTTCCACGTCAGCCACTCCCTCCAAAACTCATAGCCACTCTGCCTGAAGGCCTTTTGGCCTCTAAGCTTTCTCCCAAGGCCTGAGGTATAGCCTAGCAGTGTGTGTTGGGGGAACCCAGAGGCAGATAGTGTAGGTGCATAACTACCCTACCTCAAGCCCTTCAGGTGGGGAAATTCTGATGTGTTTTCCGCAGGCTCCTGGGGACCTGACAGGGTTGAGTCCCCCATGCCTCTCTGTCATGGCATGAGCCCATTATTCATTGGTTCTTCTTCCTCTGAACCATTCTCCAGCTCCCTCAATCCTCTCTGCTGGGACTACCTCCAGATAAACTTACCTGCACCAAATCCTCATTTTAGGCTCTGCTGTCAGGAGACCCAGACTGAGACAATTTCTTTATATCCTGTTGAGTTTTCTCCTTTCAGCTTTTTCATCATGACTGGCTACACAGGTTCTCAGGCTGTCACAGTAGCCAATGAAGGGGGGTCTGAGGTGTTAGTGACCTAAAAGAAAATGACATCCTCTTTTTAGGCAGAGGAAGAAAAAACTGTCAGTGGCTTTTAAGTATTTGTGTGGAGAATCATTTCCATAATTTTCCACCCAGAACCTTGATATTCATATTCCTAAAATAAAGGAAAGGAAATGGAAAATATTACTCCATTTGTTATAATCTGAGGAATTTGTAGCTACAGCACAAATCCCACCCTGTCCTGACCTCTTGGTGAGCTGCTGTGATTACCCAGAGCAAGGGGTTCCACCAGATTTGAGGATCTGAAGATTTGGCAAACATCTTTACTCAAAAACCTTTCCCCCATTGAATTGTAGGTTTTCCTTCCTTCCATCTCTTCTTCCCTTCTTCCCTCTTTCCTTCCTTTCTTCCGTTTCTTCTTTCTTTCCCTCCCTTTCCCTCTTTTTCTCTTTTCTCTTTCTTTCTTTTTCTTGCACTTTAAATCCCAACCTAGGCTCCTCTAAATCCCAATATTCTTAATATTGTGTGAGTGTGTGTGTGTGTGTGTGTTCAAGGCAGTTGTGGGGAGTCTCAGAGACAGGGAAGGCATGCCTGCTCTTTGGCCCTCACTTCCTGATTGATTATAAATTTAGGATGAAAGGAGGATCAGACAAGATGACCTTGATGAATTCTTATGGAATTCTATGACTGGAACACCATCTCAACAGTGAAGTAAAGTAATAATGAGGGAACACTAACATCTCAAAGAACAAAACTAAATTGTCATCTGCTGAGCATAAAAGAGGCCTGGAAGCAGTAGCCAGGAATTAACAGAGCCTTCCAAAAAACAGTTTGAAGGTTATAAAAAGGGAGTACCCCAAAATGTGGTGGAATCCTGAGATGGCCCTAACCATTTCTGTTAGGACCTAGCCCACAGCCTGTTCCGAAAGAGTCTTGCTCCTAACCGGCCCTCAGCTCAGTCCTGCTGATGTGCCAAGTGATGCTAGCAGGAAGTTAACTTATGAGGAACTTTTAAACATCAAAAAACCTTGAAGATCAGAAGAAACAAGGAGCTAATGGAGTGAATCCAGGCATGGTGACAGGCATGGGACAGATAACTTGAGAGAGAGGAGTTTTCATAGCATCATTAAGTCTACCTCTTGGACAGGGCCCCTAATCTGGCTCCTTGTAATACCCGTCCCCCACAACCACTGCCAATTTTCTGCTTGATGAGGTGGGACATGAGAAAGCAAATCATTTAATTGGCTGATACCTGCACTCACCCACAAAAACCTCAAGAACTTCATGGAAATACAAGCATATTTCAACAAGACACCATGAAGCTTGAAAATAAAAGCAAGTCTGCTACTTTCCTGTATTGAGGGTGAGCCCACATCAGAAGCCCCTTGCTGGGGATGGGATGGCTGAAGACAATCCGAATTCCTGGGTCGGGGGGAGGGGGATAATGATTTACTTTGAGACCCAAAGCACTAAATGTTTCCTTTGGACAAGGGTGCTTGTGGCAAAGCCTATCACGGCCTTAAAAAAATACTAACACCTCACTTACAAAGAAAGGAGAAATAGACTGATGTTCAGGTACTTGTTTCAGCACAATAAAATTAAAATGTAGTCAATCTGATGGCCTTAAGGTGAACACAGAAGAGCCTTCCATTCTTGTTCTTGTTTTGTTGGCCCAGGTATGATACATTACTGGGAAAAAATATACTGAAAAGCCTCTTCCTTATTTTTTTTTTCATATTGGAGGAAGGGAAAAAAAAAGACATAAGAAAATTTGGTTGCAAACATTCACAGGAATAAGTATCAGCTGGCTTGTGGTGAATAACAAGCAATCCCAGAAATTAGTGGCTTCAACCATCCACCATTTATGCAGCTCATGACTCTGCAGGTCAGCTGTTTGGGCTTATCTGGCGGGCTCTTCCGGTCTTGACTGGGCTCACTTGTGTGTCTATAGTCAACTGTGAGATAGGTAGCTTTTAGGGTTAGCAGCTGGGCTGACAGAGGCAAGAGCAGGATAGCCTGAGCATACACACAAGGAGGGGTGAAGAACTCTGCCCTTTCCCACACTCAAACCCAGGCACTATGCTATGCCTGTATAAGACACAAAAATCCCGAAGGTGAAAAAGAAGACATCAGCATTATGGCTACTTCATGACTGCTATTCTCCTGGAAGAGAATCAGTTCTAAAATAAGCCTGTTTGTGTTTCCTTTCTCCAGCCTTACATCGCCTTAGTATGTAATGTTATGAGAAATGATACCTAATAAGCATAGGATATTTATAAAATAATACTTTTAACATGTTTTTGTCTTCTTCCTATGACTCTACCACTATCTTCCCAGTCACCTTCACCTTAAGTCACAGCTGGACGATCACTGGAGACAAAAGGATCACAATGAAAGAGCAATATGTCTAATATCCTGCTAGTGATGGAGTTATTCACTCAACACTCAGAAAATATAAACAATTTCCCCAAAGTCAGTTAGCTATGAGAATAGTACTTGAACTTCATTTTCCTTTCCTTTTCTTCCTCCCTCTCTTTCTCTTTCTTCCTTCTTTCCTTCCGTCCTTTCTTTCTATTATTTTTTTTTTTAGAACTCCAATTTCTTGATTTTTGTTTCAATACTCTATCCCCCCCACCAATACTGTGTTCTTTACACCATGCTGATTGCCTGGATGACTTTTGCCAATAAGTGTGATGATTTGGTTGGTTTTCAGATGGCCAGAGTGTGTTCATGAACAGAGTGTCCTATCTGAAAAAAGAACGCTCTGCTAGAATAAGCAAGATTAGCCAGCAAATCAGAATCTCCCTACTATGCTCCAAGAGCCTCTTGCTACTGGCTGTCTTTGGGGGCTTCTGCTGGCTTTCATCCCCCCTCCCCCTTCCTGGTGGCTGTATTTCTTGAGGAGATTTAGGGGCAATGTCGCTGGCAGCAGAGTCCATGCCTCAACTCTGTGAGTGGCCCTAAAGATTAGTTTGGGCTGAAGAAAAGAGAAAACCCCAAATAACAGTTCTATAAGCATCATTCTCTCCTAAAATTCTTCTCACGTCATGGAAGTTGAGTTAGGTGAATGGGGCCAGGAAGGCAGCTCCACAAATTCCTTACAGATCCAGGTTTTTTCTTTCTGCTTCTCTCTTCATCTTTAGATTATCACTTCTGCCCTCAAGGGTGTTACAAGGCTGCTGAAGCTTCAGCCATCACATCTGCCATCCAAGTAGTGAGAAGACAGATGGAAGAAGGAGGAATATACTTCCTAGTATAGCTTCCTCTAAGCACTCTTCTTGGATGTCCCACCTAACATTTCATCTTACTCCTTGTCAGTCAGGGCTTATTAAAACTCTACACCTTGCTATAAAGAATCTGGGAAATATAGTCTCATTTGGACATATCCCTAGTCTGAATAAAAGCAGATTTGTCTTAAAAAGAAGAAGATGAGATTGATATTGGGTAAGGGCCTGTCAGTCTCCCACACTTGCCCACCGAAGATAGCCAGGCTCTGGTGAAATAAAATGATTTTCCTCAGAACAGTATTTCCCTCCTCAAGATTAGGGAAGACCCCTGCACTTGTAGTAGGCAGTCAGAAATTCTATCTGGTGACAGGGCCAAAATCTCTAATAAAAGATGGCAACAGGGCTTCCCTAGAGTTCTGTGTATTTAAGAGGGTCTTTTTTTTTTTTTTAATCTAAAATACTTGTGAGCTCATGAGATTTCCTCCCATGAAGTTTCCTTAGCTTTGAACATTTAAAAGTAAATTTTGGTAAAAATGAAATAAGAATAATGTTACTTAAAGCAATGCAAAATTCTAATTTAGTCATCAGAAGATGCAAACTGAAACAGAAAACATTAACAATAGCAAGTATTAATAAAGATTGTTTATTCATAGTTGCTCCAGGAAGCAACTGGAACTCCTATGTGTTGCTAATGGCAACGTGAGGTGGTACAACCATTTCGTGAAATTGGCCATTTTAAAAAATTGGTGACTTTTAATCATGTATCCCTGGAAATCTACTCCTCCACATCCAACCCAAAGAACTGAAAACATGTATTGGCACAAAGGTTTGAATCTATTGTTCACAGCAATATTATTCACAACATCCCTAAGTTGGAAACAACCCAAATGTCTGTTAAGAGATCAGCAGATAAACAAATTATAGTATATTCCTGCCACGGAACACTCCTCAGCATTAGGGGTGGATGACCTGCTAAAATATACAACAACATTAGTGAGCCTCCAAATTTTAAAAATATGTTAAGCAAAAGAAGCTGGACACAAAACGAGTACATACCATGTTATTCTGTTTCTAGGATATTCTGGAAAAGGCAAAATTATAGGGAAAGAAAACAGATCAATTACAATGGGCCAGGGCTTGAAGAGATTTAGGACAAAGGGGAACACTGTTCTTCACCTTAATGGCGATAGTGATTACACGGATGAATGGCTTGTCAAAAGCAGGTAAAGTGAGTGCATTTATTGTATGTAAATCATGTCTCCATAAAATTGATTTTTTAAAAGATTTTATTGATTTATTTGGGAGACATAGAGAGAGAGCATAAGCAGGGGTGAGAGGCAGAGGGAGAGGGAGAAGCAGACTCCCCATTGAGCAGGGAGCCTGATGTGGGGCTCCATCCCCGTGACCCAGGGATCATGACCTGAACCAAAGGCACACACTTAACTGACTGAGACACACAGACACCCTAGTAAAATTGACTTTTTAAAAGACATCAGGATATCCTAAGAGGTCATTACCTATTTACCCCCAGAGAGCTTTATGTGAAGAAGTCCTTCTGTGTCTGCCCTTGGGACCACCGTTGCCTTGTCAGCTCAGGGGTCTCAGATTGCTGAGAGCAAGGGGAACTTCATCTTCTGCAGGAGCTGGAAGCAGTGCAGGTAACAACTGAATTCCATATGTACTGGAGAGTGGTTAATAGAACAGACAGATCCTTTGGCTGATAAAATGGGAAATTAACCAGTGTCTGTCTGAGAATGAATTTCAGTAGGTTCCATCCAAAGTGCTATGTCACAATTATAGATGCTTTAAGTATCTAGTGAGACTTATTAAGAGCAAGATTGTAAAACATTGGGCATAGAAGTGGCTACCTGAAGCAAGGTAGATAAACAGGCTCAAATCTGTCTCCAGGATGGCTCCCCAGACTTCACGGGACCCACCTCACATAGTCTGCTCACTCCTAGATCCTACGCAGTGTGTCTAAATGGGGGTAGTATAAGCTACTTGTACTTTTCTAGTATAAGCTAGAAAAATGTCTGGAGAAATTAGTTGTTTGCTTTAAACCACTCCAACTGTCTTTGCATGTACACTTAGGAGATAAGTAAAATCCGTATTACTACTGGAATGCAGGCAAGCTTGTGGTATAAGTTAAAAGCAATTACTATGATAACATGGATTTTGGGAATGGAAATTATCTTAACAAATGTGTGGTTTTGATTAATTATATCAGCATTTCTGTAGGCCCTACAAGATCACACACGCTTGGGAAATGCTACATATTCTGATGCCCTCTTGGAGATCCACCAAGAATAGTTCCTCATTAAAGGAGTTTAAAAGCACTATGTTTTAGAACTCTAAGACAGTATTTCCCAAACTTACATGACCAGACCTCCCTCTCCCCCTTTTCTCCCTTACCTTTTGTTTCCCATGTAGGATGTTTTAAAATTCCATGGCCCTCACCTCAGGAAATGCTGCATAAAATGACGAGTTGATTTAGCTGCTACAAATGCACTCCTCAAAGGTCACTGGCGTATTGGTGTCACCCATATGTAATGATGACATTCAGAGAGCTTTTATGCACACGTTTTGTCTTACTTCAATAATTTTATATGTGCGAAAGTGAGATAGGAATGTACATCCAGATTTTTTAAAAAGCCAGTTTCTACACTTAGAGTTAATTTCACATCGCATAAACTTCTGATTTATATTCATAATTTTTCCACTTACAGATAAAAATTTGGTGCCCAAATGGTCATGCACAAAAGCAGTCCACTGCTGGCAAAATAAACTACTCTGGGTACTGTCTAGCCACCTGGTGCTGACTAGATGCTGTCCACTAATGGGCTTGCTTACAAGTGGGGGCCAGAACTACATTACTATGTTTCTTCATTTATGGAGAAAGCATTGGGCATAATTTTAAGAGCAAGATAGGAATATTAGAAGAACATCTGAACTTTCTCAAAAGATTACTATCCCAGAATAATTTCTTAATGACTATATAGTTTGACTTAATCCATCTCTAAAGCTCTCAAAAGTGCTATGATATGCATGTATCGTATGATATGATATGATTTGCTCGTTCCATAATTTTTGTTTCCTTTATCAGAAAAATCAACTTTTATTTACCTGAGAGGGTTAGATATTTAATCTTGTCAGAAGACTTGCATGTAATTTCATGATTTCTTTATATGTGTGTTTCTTGAATTTGAAGATCAGTTCCCTACCATCATCGGTTGACTCCTGCCCATGGCTCTGGAAAATACAAGTACATCATGTCAATAGAGTGAGGATGCTGTGATCCCCTGAGTATGTCTATTTCCTAGAAGCTCCAGTTCTAATGAACTTCTTAGTGCATTTTTTTTCTTGGTTAGATCTAGATACATCCATATTAAATAACCAAAAATAAAAATGGTTCAAATTTGCTTTTCAGAGTGACAGACAACTGAATGTATTCCCTGGTGGCCCTCAGAGCTCTCAGCCTTCCTGGAGTAGAGCCAGGTATGTCCTTGTATTTGATAGTTTATTGACTAATGATAAGAAACATTAATATTAAAAAATTTGACCATGTGATTAGTACCAGGCAGTACCACAGACTACAGACCACTCTAGTCAGAGGGAGTCAATGTAATGAGAAAAGAGTGAAAAGACACAGCTTGAAAGCCCTTAGTATTCCGGGTTTCATTAGCCTGATACTAAGGACCACTACCCTTTGTATGTAGAAATAATATTGCACGTATTTTGTGCATGTGAATATGTAGAGGAATTTACTTCAACTTTGCATAAAGATGTATTAGATATGAAAGTAATATTAAAAGTTATAGACATTTCTTCCTAGTCATGTAAGATAGCTAGGAAGACCATATCATTTTGAATGCTACTGAAAGATCTTGGAAGGAGGGGAGGGAGGAAGGAGAGAAGGAGTTGGCCATTTGGATTTCATGATAGTTATAATTAAGGGTTTTCCAGGGGACTCATTAATTTTAAATATGCTTACAACATTACCCCTGCTGAAATTTGTTTATAATAACTTGTTTACTACTTTATGGTTGCATTGGTTTTTAAAATGATCTGAGATAGACTTTAGAGCAGGACTCTGTTGTTGGTTCTACCTACTACTCAGTAGAATTACCCAGGAGGCTTTGAGAGAGCACAGAGGCCTAGATCCCGCTCTGGAATAACTAAACCCTAACTTCAGAAGTAGGCCCGGGACTGTATGTTTTCTAAAGATTCCCCCAGGCGATTTTGTGCTCAGAAGCATGGATTCCAATTCTCACCATTGAAGAATTATTCCATATAGTCTCATGAATGCTAAATGAAATGTTTATATCTATCTGAGATACTTTTCATTAGAAAAAACTAATATACATTTTAAAAATAAATGATGTGTACAGGTAGATGACTGGGGGGACATCCTCAAATACCCCAGTAATTACCCTCATCAGTTTGCACTAGATTCTACACAATTCACAAAAAGAATTGAAATGTACATCTAAATCTATGTAAATTGTATAGCTTTATAATTAGCACCTTGGAGTTTTTTGGTGAATTTCTTCCAAGCTCCAGTTAGGAAGCTCTAAATTCTGAAATTGGCTGCAGAAAGAGGATGCTTTTCAATTAGGGTATTTTCTCTTAACTAAGTAATTAAAGTAGCTCAGTTGACTTTAACAGCCTTCAGGTAAGAACAGACAAAAATGGTAATGCATGTCCTCATTAGGGAATAATACTCTCATGCAGGAAAAGAATTCACAACGATGGAAGAACGAAATGGAAATTATTCCTTAGGTATGATAGCTCTGTAGTAGAATTTTGTACTATACCTTCACTTAAAGCTATGAAGAGGTTTCGGTGTTTCCATATATTTGATAGTAATCCAGAATAGTTCATTCTAATTCAGAGTGTACCATCTCATTTAGGTCTGTATGGATCAAAGAAAAATTTGGAAATCAAATGCACTCTTTTTTTTTTTTAAGATTTTATTTATTTATTTGTTAGAATGAGAGAGAGAGCAAGCACAGGCAGACAGAGAGGCAGGCAGAGGCAGAGGGAGAAGCAGGCTCCCCACTGAGCAAGGAGCCCGATGTGGGACTCGATCCCAGGACGCTGGGATCATGACCTGAGCCGAAGGCAGCTGCTTAACCAACTGAGCCACCCAGGCGTCCCTCAAATGCACTCTTTTAAACTTATTCTTTTTTGTGCTAAATAAATAACCGTACAAAAGTATTTGTAGATTAAGTTCACTGAACTTCGCATTTCAATCACTTAAAAGACTACAGAGTTATTCCAAATACTGTTTATGAAGCTTGAGACTTTTCTCCAGGTTCTTCCTTTTTGGATCATATTTTCCTGAACTGCTTTGGAAGACTGTAAAACCTCAGATAACCAACAGCAGGCATAACTATTTTGGAATGTTATTTATAGGCTGAAAAATAATTTTAGGCCTAAAACTCTCGATATGAAAAGTCTCCTTTAATTTGCCAGTTTCATTCTAGGATGATTTATTCATTCAAAATGTTCTATAAAGGATTGTGGGTTAATTAAATAGATCATCTGGTAGAAATCCCAGCATTCAGAGGACATAGTTAATCCAAACTTCAAAGAATATCAAACTAAGATAAACACAAGAAAACAGAAAATAAATGAACACAAAATGAAGCCATACTTTTTTCCTGTAAACTAGTCATGGTTCTCTTCAAATGCCACATAGGACGAAAATATAAGGCAAAAGCAGAAAATACCCCAAGTAGTTAAAATTTAAAGGTTTGGTGGTGTTTAGACGATGCTGATGTGGTAGAGACTAGAAACACATAGTCTCAAGGCAGAAAGACAGATAATGTTCAATGAACAAAAGTTTTCTTTGTTGTTTGGTGTTTTTTTGGTTGTTTTTCATCCTGAAAGCTCGGGAAAGGAGACAAAGAATACTTATGAAGGGGAACAGATTCTACCCAACAGCATTATTGAGATCCTATTCAACAACTTTTATTAACTGAAGATATCCTTGAGTAAAGAGTCAAATGGACAGATTGGAGCATTTAGAATAAAATGATCAGATCTGAGAATTATAAGGAGAGGCTTCTCGGCAGACAGAGTACTTACATCTATGTCCCTGCTTACCCAAGGTCTCCCTGAAATTACTTAAAACATATTTTTAAAACTGTACAACATATGGGTATCTGAGTGGCTCAGTCAGTTAAGAATCTGCCTTCTGCTTGGGTCATGATCCTGGGGTCCTGGGATCGACTCCCATGTGGGGCTCCCTGCTCAGTGGGAAATTTGCTTCTTCTTCTCCTCACCTGCTCATGCTCTCTCTCTCTCAAATAAACAAATAAAATGTTAAAAAAATTGTACAACCATAAGGTACTATCAGTGGCCCAGATTTGGCTTAATAAGCAGAATAGAACCTTAGAAATTGTCTCAGATAAGTTCTGATCTGGAGGATATTAGGGTTGAGAAGAGGTTATTTGCTTATTTATTCAATCACTAATTTGACAAATAGGTATCAGTGACTACCCTATGCCAGGCATTATTTCTAGGTGCTGGGGATTAGCCGACCCCACCAGGGACAAAAACCCCTGCCCTCTTGGAACTTACACAGGGCACATAGGAAATCAATCAATCAATAGATAACATGTATCATATGTAAATGAAATAATATGGAGAAAAATAAAGCAGAGGATAGAGTAAGGGAGTAAGCAATAGGGCTGGGGCCTTAATTGGAGGTTGTCCTTGCCCATTTGGGCTGTGCCATAGCCAAACGACACAGATTCAGTGACTTATGGACAACAAATACTTGTGTCTCATAGTTCTGGAGGTTGAGCAGTCCAAGATCAGCTGTGAGAGTTTTAGATGTCTGGTGAGATGTGCTTCCTGGGTCAGATGGCTGTCTTCTTCCTAAGCGCACAGGGTGGAAGTGGGATGGAGCTCTCCAGAGCCTCTTTAATAAGGACACTAATGCCATTCATGAGGGCACCATCTTATGATCTAACCACCTCCCAAAGTGTCCTCTCATGAAACCACCACATAGGGATTAGGTTTCCACATAAGAATTAGGGAGAGTGGTGCATACACACACGTAGCAGAGGACTCAGAAAGACCTCACTGAGATCTGAATGAATTGAGGAAGCAAGTCACACAGATCTCTGCAGGAAGCATGTCCCAAGCAGAGGGAAGAACAGGAACCATTGCCCTGGGGAGACAGTGTAGTGGGGATTGAGTGAGGAGGGATGGCACACAGAGGAGGTGATAAAGAAGCAGTAGATCAGACGAGACTTTGGGGACCATGGTGAAGACTGAATTGTATTCTGAATGAGATGAAAAGCCATGAGAGTATTTTGAGCGTATTTTGAGTATTTGAAATGATGTGATAACATTAAAAAGAAATCACTCTGGCTCCAGTATGGGGGAACAGACTCTGGAGACAGAAAGGGCAAGGGATACCAGTTAGGAGGTTATTTTAACAGTCCAGTTGAGGCATGATGGTGGCTGAGATCTGTACATTATAGTTAATGAGAAGTAATTGGATTCTGAATAGAAGAGATCTGAATAAAGTGAACTTGAAAATAAAAAATATGATTGCTTAAAACACACATACATACATATACACATCGGTAGATGTGCTGAAGTTAAAAATTGGACAGCTGGGTGGCTCTGTCATTTGGGTGTCCGCCTTTGGCTCAGGGAATGATCCCAGGGTCCTGGGATCAAGTCCCGCCTCAGGCTCCCTGCTCGGTGGGTAGTCTGCTTCTCCCTCTGCCTGCTGCTCCCCCTGCTTGTACGCTCTCACCCTCTCTCTCTGACTAGTAAAGAAATTAAATTTTTAAAAAATTGGACAAAACTTGGGAGAGTAAATTATTAATCTGGAAGGCAACGTGAAGGAAATATAATATTGACCAGAAAACAAAGAGATTACAAATTAAAGTCAAAAGCCTTGAAAGACAGTTAGGGGGATCCAAAATATAGCCAAGATTTCCAATTAGGGAAAACAGAAAAAATGGAGGAGGAGAGGAAATAAAGAAATATAGAGAGAAAATTCAGGAAATTTAAAAATCAAACAAAACAAGGAGACTCTTCAGACTGGAATCACCACATACCAAGCAAGGCTGGTGAAAACAAGTAAAAGCCTCATTGTCAGAGAACTCTGGAAAGAATGGCACATCTCTAAAAGGAAAGCGAACAGACTTAACATCAATCCTCTAATTAGAAACACTGTATGTTAGACACAAGTGAAACAATTCATTCGAAGTTCTGAGGAAAAAAAATATTTTGATCCTGGAATTCTTCACTCAACCAAAACAACAACCAAATGTGAAGACAAAGCAAAATATGTTTAGACACGAATCTTACCATTTGTGTAACTTCCATGGCAAGAAAATTGTTCAAAGTGACTTGTCAAGAACAGGGAAAAGTCTGGGATTTCACTCTGTTTACAAGCTGGTTTTCCAGTTTTGTAGCTGCTGACAGACAACATGAGACTCCCAGGTGAGTGAAAAGTGACTTTGTTATTGATGGTACCCTAGGCCCTACTAGGCAGCCCCCCTCCTCCCCCATCCTATGGGGCAGGGCAGCCCAGGTGGGTGCAGTGCATGACAATGGTTTTGCCTCATGGGTGACCCTGATCTTAGGAAATCTCTGGTCCTCCAAGGGGCTGCTAGTAAAACTGACCAACTGTCCCTTAGAGGAACACATCATCATCATCATCATTATCCTTGTCAGGAAACAAATCCACCCTCTATCCCAGAGGAAGACACTAAACTTGCTATACAAATGGCCTTGAAAAGATAGTGTTGGACAAAGGCTGTCACAGTCCATATAGAAATGTCATGGAGTTGTCCCCCAGCTTTATTTCAGCAAGATAGAGAAAAAAAAAATCCCAGGAAAAAATATGGGATATCCTTATGTAAAAATTTTTACAGCTGACTATGACCAGGGGAAATATATAATGCTCGAAAGAAATTCAAATGCAATTACAATGAGGGGCTTAGAAAAGTCTCCTTTGACCCACAGAGTTTACGTGGCACAACATTACATTTCCATTTCATTCTATGTGGCTTGTGGATAGAACCACATTCCAGTTCTACAGTGAGTAAATTTACATAACTTTTTAATATGTTTAAGTAATACTTAACTGTGGTTTATTTATTTATTTATTTATTTCTAGATTCAACCCTCAGACAACTTGTGGGAAATCTAATTCCAATTACAAATGAAATCTTAATATAATAAAAATACCTTAAGCTGGTGCAGCCAGACAGGACAAAATAAGAAAGACCAAACTTAACTTCCCCCCATGAGTAACTAAGAAACGGCACCAAGTATGTGGAACAACTGTTTTCAGGGGTTGGACAACAGCCAGCTCTGGACTCTGATCCCTGAGAGTAGACAAACAAAGTAAGCCCTGCATTGGTCCTATTTCTGCCTGGAAGCACTTTCCCAAACACAGGTGTAAGGAGAGGAACTCCAGACAGGGCCCAGTGTCCCACAGAGAGGACGAGATGGAAGTCAGCGTCCCAAAAGCCTGGAGCAGCTGGAGGTTGAAGGCTTGAACCCCCAGAAACCAGACTCCTTCCATCTTGCAACACCACCATTTTCAACAAGAAACCTCAGTGACCCACACATGAGTCATTCCTTTGAAGGACGACAAGGTTCAGAATCCCCACCAGTGCCCCCTGCACTCTGAGAAAATATTATTGGTTATAATGACTGTAAGCAATAAACTCTCATGTTTGAAGCCAATGAAATATTCAGATTGCATATCACAGCAACTAGTGTTACTTACCCTGACGAATACCACGTGATATTTTTCAACTTCAGCATGGCAAAAGGACTTCATAAGGCTGAGATAAAAATGGCAAAAATAGGAGAATGTGTTTGCAATACAAATTGCAAACAAAATGCTGAAAAATCAGTAAGAGAAAGACTAACAGGTCAATAGAAAAATGGGTAGAAGTTCAGAGTTTTCATAAAAAATGCAAATGGTATTTAAACACATCAAAAAATTCTCAAAACTTGCTCATCATAAGGGAGATGCAAATTGAAATTAAAATTATACAGAGGTTTATATTTTTTTAAGGCAGTAAAGTTCATTTTTTTAAAAGATTTTATTTATTTGACAGACAGAAATCAAAAGTAGGCAGAGAGACAGGCAGAGAGAGGAGGAAGCAGGCTCCCCACTGAGCAGAGAGCCCGACATGGGGCTCGATTCCAGGACCCCGGGATCATGAACCGAGCCGAAGGCAGAGACTTTAACCCCCTGAGCCACCCAGGTGCCCCAGTAAAGTTCATTTTTAAAAGCAAATGTTTTAAAAAGACTTTAATATATTTAAAACAAACCCCAAAAATAACAAACAAAAATGTCCTTATAAAAATGCACATAATATCCCAGTAGAAAGTATTAATAGATAAAATTAATAAGTGTTATTCAAAAAAATAATAAAAAATAAAAGTGTTATTCAGAAAAAAAACCTAGACAACACATTAAAATAAAAAACATGTAATTAATCCCCCCCAAATTTAAATCCAGGGGTGCCTGGGTGGCTCAGGGGGTTAGGCCTCTGCCTTTGGCTGGGGTTGTGATCTCAGGGTCCTGGGATCGGGCCCCAAGTCGGGCTCTCTGCTCAGCAGGGAGCCTACTTCCTCCTCTCTCTTTCTGCCTGCCTCTCTGCCTACTTGTGATCTCTGTCTGTCAAGTAAATAAATAAAATCTTAAAAAAAAACAAAAAACCTAGACAACACATTAAAATCAAAAACATGTAATTAATTCCCCCCAAATTTAAATCCAGGGGTGCCTGGGTGGCTCAGTGAGTTAAGCCTCTGCCTTTGGCTCAGGTCACGATCCCCGGGTCCTGGGATGGAGTCCCGAATTGGGCTCTCTGCTCAGTGGGAAGCCTGTTTCCTCCTCTCTCTCTGCCTGCCTTTCTGCCTACTTGTGATCTCTGTCTGTCAAATAAGTAAATAAAATCTTAAAAAAAAAAATTAAATCCAATGATGTCTGTCAAATAAGTAAATAAAATATTTAAAAAAATTTAAATCCAATGATATTATTGAATCTTTTGAAGTCTGATCTTAACAAATAAAATGAATCATGACACCACTTTTGTATTGTGAGTGGATTATTGAGCAAATATTTTCAGTGGCTGAAAAAGCCCTTTCTGACTTTGTTTCAGTCACAGGAATGGTGAGCAGACAGTACTCCAAATGTCTTCTAGAGCTCCATCATCTTCAAACAGTTCTTTCTTTTTTAACTTGGAGAAGTTTTCAACATTTTTTTCCTTTTTTTTTTTAAATAGCAGAACTGCAATATTTTTATCAATCACAAACCATATTTCATCTCTAATTCACCTTTAGCTTAATTTAATCAAATATAGAATTTCCCTACCAACAAATTTGACAACCTAGAAGAAATGGATAAATTCCTAGAAACATAACCCAGCAATGCTAAATCATGAAAAAATAGAAAATTCGAATAAACTGATGACTCGCAAGGAGGTTGAATTAGTTATCAAAAAAACCAACAAATGAAAATTTAGGACCAGATCACCACACTGAAATCCTATCAAACATTCAAAGAGGAATTAATACCAATTCTTCTCAAACTCTTCCAAAAAGTAGAAAAAGGGGGAATGCTTCTAAATTCATTTTATGAGGCTAGCATTACCCTGATACCAAAATAAGACAAGGATATCACAAGAAAAGAAAAATACAGGCCAATGGTCCTGAAGAACATGGATGCAGAAATCCTCAACAAAATATTAGCAAGCTGAATTCAACAATACATGAAAAGGATCATACATCATTATCAAGTGGGATTTATTCCAGGGGTGCAAGGATGGTTCAACATCTACAAATCAATCAGTATAATACAGTATATTAACAAAATGAAGGATAAAAATAAGGTCATCTCAATAAAGCTGCAAAAAACATTTGACAAAATTCAACATCCATTCATGATAAAAACTCTCAACAAAGTGGGTATAAAGGGAATGTACCTTAGCATAATAAAAGCCATATATGACAAGCCCACAGGTAATAGCATACTCAATGGTGAAAAGCTGACAGCTTTTTCCTCTAAGAGTAGGAACAAGATAAGGAATTCTACTATTGCCACTTATACTCACCATTATATTAGAAGTCCTGGCCAGAGCAATGAGGCAAGGAAAAGAAACAGAAGTCATCCAAACTGGAAATGAAGAAGTAAAACTGTCACTATTTGCAGATGACGTGATAATAATAGTTGTAGTACCCTAACACCACCACCAAAAAGCTATTAAAATTACTAAATGAGTTCAGTAAAATTATAGGGTATGAAATCAGTATACAAAAATCAGTTGCTTCGGGGCATCTGGGTGGCTCAGTGGTTTAAAGCCTCTGCCTTCGGCTCAGGTTGTGATCTCAGGGTCCTGGGATCGAGCCCCGAATCGGGCTCTCTGCTCAGGAGGGAGTCTGCTTCCCCCCACTGCCTCTCTGCCTGCCTGCGATCTCTGCCTGTCAAATAAATAAATAAAATCTTTAAAAAAAAAAATCAGTTGCTTCTAAACACTAACAGATTATCAAAAGGAGAAATAAGAAAGCAATTATATTTATAATTGTATCCAAAACAAACACAAAACAAGCATAAAAAACATCTAGGAATGAATTTAACCAAGGACATGAAAGGCCTGTATGCTGAAAACTATAAGACATTAATAAAAGAAACTGAAGAAGAATTAATATTGTTAAAATGTCTATACTACATAACCAATCTATAGATTCAATGCAATCCGTATGAAAATTACAATTGCACTTTTCAAAAAATAGAATAAAAAAATTTTCAAAAAATAGTCCTAAAACTTGTTTGAAACTACACAAGCCCCCCAGAGCTGGGGGCTTTCAAATGTCCTGATTTCACGCTATATTACAAAGCCATAGTAATCAAACTAGTATGGTACTGACAGTACGAAAGACACATAGATGGGTGGAACAGAACAGAGAGCCCAGAAACAAATCCATGCATATATGGTCAATTAATTTACAACAAAGCAGGCAAAATATACAATGGGAAAAGGACAATCTCTTTAACAAATGGTGTTGGGGAAACCTGACAGCCAATGCAGAAGAATGAAACTGGACCATTATCTTCAACCATACACAAAAGTTAACCCAAAACGGATTAAAGACTTGAACATAAGACCTGAAAACCATAAAACTCCTAGAAGAAAACATAGGTGGTGAGCTCCTTGACATAGGTCTTTGTGACGATTTTTTAAATATGACACCAAAAGCCAAAGCAACAAAAGCAAATATAAACAAATGGAACTACATCAAACTAAAAAACTTCTGCACAGCAAAGGAAACTGTCAATAAAATGAAATGCAACCTACTGACTGGGAAAAAAATACTTGCAAACCATATATCCGATAAGGGGTTAATATCCAAAATACGTAAAGAATTCACACAACTCAACGCCAAAAAAAAGCACTTTATGCCTGTGATAGAAGATTTGCCACACCGCAATGCTAGACTCAGTGGGATTCATGCAGAATCCATCCTATCTGAACTTGCAGACCACACACCCTTTTTAAAAATGAGTCCTTGGGGCTCCTGGGTGGCTTAGTCAGTTAAGGGTCTGACTTCAGCTCAGTCCTGATGTGAAGGTCCTGGGGTCAAGCCCTGCATCAGGCTTCCTGCACAGCAGGGAATCTGCTTTTCCTTCTTCCTTGGCCTGTCTCTCCCACTTGTCCTCTTGCTCTCTCTCTGAAACAAATAAATAAAATCTTTAAAAAACAAGCAAGCAAATAAATAAAAATGAAGTCATCAATTTTTAATCTTAAAATGTAATTGATTCTAAATTCAGATTGATTTACAAAAAACAATGGTATCCTCCCCCCCGGCCAATACCATATTTTACTAATGAAAAAGGACAATATGTTAGAAACCAAGATTACAAAACACTGGCATTCTAACCTTTTCTGAGGTTCAGAATGTGTAAATCAGCAGTAAGGATAACTCCCAGTCTTTGTGGGAAGATCACAGAGATGATGACAATAAAATGCCTGGGATGTAGAAGGCAGTCAAAAGTTTTCCTAGCATTTTGATGAAGCTGAAGGCATTTCTATGGGGAAAATAGTGGAGGTTGTAGAGAACAGAGTTGGGATTTTGGTCACAGGGCATGAACATCGGGATCAACATTGTTCCAGGGGCTGCTGGAAAGGATACTCCTGTCACAGTGCTGTGTCAGCTCTATTATGAGACTTTCTTCAACCATAAGCACTATCAAAACTGCCCAATAACAGAGAAAGTGGAAGCAGAGTAAGTAGGCATTTGGTGGCACTAATGAGGAAAGGAGTCAAATTTTCATCATAGTTTCATGTAATCAGCGCAATTTTTGGTTACAGGGGTCATCTTGGCAAAGTAATATTAATAATAACGCTTGTCGGGACGCCTGGGTGGCTCAGTTGGTTAAGTGGCTGCCTTCGGCTCAGGTCATGATCCCAGTGTCCTGGGATCGAGTCCCACATCGGGCTCCTTGCTCTGCAGGGAGCTTGCTTCTCCCTCTGCCTCTCTGTCTGCTTGTGCTCGCTCTCTCTCTAACAAATAAATACATAAAATCTTTAAAAAATAATAATAATAACGCTTGTCAAGTCTTTTTTTTTTTTTCCTCTAGAGCAAAGATTAGTAGGGTAAATCTAGTGAAGGATTTTGAGAAAAACTGATATATGAGCACTGTTCTTAGTATCATATTCATCAGGAATTATTTGCAAAGATTAAAGACAACTTACTGCCCAGCTCATTGTCGGCTTCAGGACAGATTTTTCGAGCATTTTATTGAAAAGAACAACAATGCAGCAAATTGAATTTGACCTTAAGACCAAAGAAATAGTTCCAAAAATTGGCTTACTTGAATTACCATAGTTAAAAGCTCGCTCTCACGCTGAGACCCCCCCTTCAATCCCCATTTTACATTCCACCACAGGTTAGATAAATAACACTTCCCAGGGCTCGCCACAGTCCCCCCACGACATGCTGGCTAGGACAGAACAGCCAAAGTTAGAGGAATGACAACAAGCACTTTTTGTATTCTTCCCCACGCAGCGGGGGTGAACTATTGCTGTCAAGGTCAGAGCTCACTACTAATTAAATATATATAAAGGATTGTTTTAAAGAAAGCATGTTCTTTATGTAATATTTCATAAAATGGCACTGAAATGATAAAACCAGGGCGCCCTACCTGAGAAAACCAGAGGATGCAGCCTAGAACCTCCCAAAGGACCCACACCAACATGACAATTTGATAAAATGTTCAAGCTGTTGAACGTGGCAGGTGAAATTCAGGATAGATTCGTGAAAAACCCCTAGTCACAGTGCAGCCCTAATGAGATTTCAAATGACTAACCCTGCCACCTTTCCATCTCTTCTTGGCCAGTTATGTTCATGGTAACTAAGCCACTGGAAGCACCTGATGTCCTTAGCTATCTCTGTCTTGCATGGCTTATGGTAGCTGGAAGCTTCTGGAATGGATGTGGGTAGGTCAATTGGAATATCTGCCAACACTGTAGCTCTTGTTACTAGATTCTCAACCCTCCAATCAGTGAGCCAGGGCAGTTAATCCTAGGGCAGCATGCTTCTAAATTCTCATGTCAATAGTTCACTTACTGAACAGAAACTGGAGGGATTCAAAACCAGTATATTCCTGGAGAAATGAATACTTGAATGGTTTTCGCAAGAGGGGAATCTGTAAATGTGTGCAGAGTCTCAAGGCACAGTCATAATCAGTTGACTTTTGATCTTTTCAAATGTAAAATTATGATATTGAATTTGCTTTACACTGAATGCATTTTTTCTTTTTTTTTTTTACATTGGAAACAAATTCAATGTTATAATTTTATATTATTTTCATATAAATTTCAGAAAATGTAGCTCAAGAAATTTTCTTGATATGTGACAGATTGTTGAAGGTAGTGAATGGTGTTACTTCTTAATTTACTGTGTTTGCTACTCTCTTTACAATTTTTAGTGAAGATAGCGATAATTTTACATTTGTGCCAAAAAAAAAAGCTTTTTGAAAATGAGAAACCTTGATGTAGTCCATATCCTCATTTTTCTGGTGCCTCCCAGTTCCCAGCTCTGACGGGGGAATCATACCGGAGTCCGAGCCCCATGATGATGGTGCCAAGTTCACAGAGGTATTTAAACTTGGTGATTGAGGAGCATTTGTGAGGATGCCCAGAGTGGGGCCTGGATTCTGTCAGCATTTGAAGGTGAGCAGGGATTAAAACCCACACCTAAATAGAAGCCCAGGAAAGGACCTTGGTGTTTGCCATCCCTGAAACATTAACTAGAAACTGTCTTTCTTTTTTTTTTTTAGGATTTTATTTATTTATTTATTTATTTATTTATTTATTTATTTGTCAGAGAGAGAGGGAGAGAGAGCGAACGAACACAGGCAGAGAGGCAGGCAGAGGGAGAAGCAGACTCCCTGCCGAGCAAGGAGCCTGATGTGGGACTCGATCCCAGGACGCTGGGATCATGACCTGAGCCGAAGGCAGCTGCTTAACCAACTGAACCACCCAGGCGTCCCTAGAAACTGTCTTTTGACTAAAATTTTAAATTCTTGTGTTTTATTACCCTTGACTTTTTTATACACAGAAAAAGCGTTCAGTTATTTGCAGTTCCTTGTTACTTAGACTCTGGATAATTAAGGTTTTATATATCTGTCTGGAAAGACAGACATGAGGTTCACTGCTGCGTGATGTTTGATTTGATAGCTATGTGTTAAGGAACATCAAAAGCGAGTTTTGGGAGCATGCTACAGACTAGCTGGGTGTTGTGGTCAGACCAAGCTCTTCCCAGCTCTTCACTCGGGTGTGGTCCTTTCAAGCAGAGCTCAGAAAATCACTGGAATTTGGAGACTCCTCAAATTAAAGTAATAAGCATGTTTGGATTCAAGTTCAAACTGATGAGAGAGATTTGCCTGAGAAAATTGAACCCCCTAGCATAGCTATAATTCTGCTATTTGGCATTTTTTTTCCCAAGTTAATAAGGAATAGATGAACATTCGGTCTCCAACCAAATAAAAAAGATTTCTAGAACATCCTTTTTTTTTTTTTTTTTAAGATTTTATTTATTTATTTGACGGAGAGAGATCACAAGTAGGCAGAGAGGCAGACAGAGAGGAAGGGAAGCAGGCTCCCTGCTGAGCAGAGAGCCCGATGTGGGGCTCGATCCCAGGATCCCGGGATCATGACCTGAGCCGAAGGAAGAGGCTTTAACCTACTGAGCCACCCAGGCACCCCTCAAATAAAAAAGATTTTAAGAACAAAACTATACTAATATCCCGAAACTCTCTGCGAGCTTTACCAGAGCCATACGGTTGAAGTTCTGTTTCTGTTATTAACTTGTATTGTTAGGTTTACAGGTTTATTCGGAAGACCTGTTGTGGCCAAAACCTGACAAACAGGTTCCCATTCTGTGTAAATGAAAAACCTGAAGGGGAACCTGCCAGCCCAGATTCTGTACACATTTTGCAGTTTCTTCCTTTCTATCTGGGACTACTGGGATATTCTGTATTTGTCCATAGGCAGGCAGACACCTAATAGGGAGGATTCCCAGGTCCCACCTTCATCCAGAGAAACTGGCATGAAGATTATTCTGTAAACCAGAGAGGCAGGAATTCAGGATAATTGTCTCCCAGAGCCCTCCCACTGATGTAGACACTGGTTCGGTCTCTCACAAGTGAAACATCTTCTATTCTCTAGTTCAGGATTCTGGCGGATGAAGATTTTTATCATTACAGCACTCGATAGAGCTAATGATGGGTTCTCTGTAATAGTAAGCCCTCCCACGATCCCTTTGATTAGAATTCATGAGACTTTTGCTTTAAAATAATTTCTGGGCTCGCCTGGGTGGCTCAGTGGATTAAAGCCTCTGCCTTCGGCTCAGGTCATGATCCCAGAGTCCTGGGATCGAGCCCTGCATCGGGCTCTCTGTTCAGCAGGGAGCCTGCTTCCCTTCCTCTCTCTCTGCCTACTTGTGATCTCTCTGTGTCAAATAAATAAATAAAATCTTTTAAAAAAATAAAATAAAATAATTTCTGATCAAATTCTTTTTCTTAGCTTTTCTTTGCTTGCTTCCTCCTACTTTGTTGGGCTAAAAAAAAATGAGTTTGAATGAGTTTAAATGGCTTATTAGTCTTATTTCAGCCTCTGCCCCATCTATGCAAACTGGCCTTCCTTGGCCTTTTCCTTCTTTCTAGTTTTTCCTGAGAAAAACGGAGCACCTTGTGCCAAGAAAAATATTTTCTCCACCAAGCATCTTCCAAGGAACTGAGTTTTTACTCCAAGTTTCAAAGTTATACTTCAAAATCTCAAGAAGCCTCCACACTTTATCTCAACCTCACATTTGGAAACCTTAGTAACTTTATCTTTGCCTGAGCGGCAGTTTCCAAATGTCAAGTACAGTTTATTCCAAGTGAAGTGAAGGATTTCAAGTTAATACTTTTTCTTTTTTCAAATCCTTATATCGTTTGGCCAGAAGTATAGCTCTCTCTTGAGTGATTCTTAGATCATTCCTGCCTGCTTATCATGGAATTATTGACACCAAAGAACTCACCCTACCTCTACCTTCCGCAGCTTTTAAATTTGCCAGAGTGATAATATCACAATCTCTGGGAGCCCACTTTCTTGTAAACATTTGCTACTGGTGTGTTTAACCACATGAGGATCAAATATGACTATTGCCAAAAGAAAACTTCCCAACCTTGGAAAGGTTTGCAAATCCAGCCGCAGTTAAAACACACACGCAATAGGAGGCTAAACTCATGGATTCTTCTAGAAGGGCATAGCCTTCTCTACCTCCAACTCGTTTTCTGTGTTTGGCTCGTCATGGCAAGCACTCCCCACAGAGAAGGGGCAGACTAAGGAGGGAAGGTGGAAAAACAAAAGGAAAGGTTTGGAGGCCAAGTGGGCAAGCATCCAAGGAATGAGATAACTACTGGAAAAAGGCAGAGCTCCTTCCAAATTAATCATCCCTTGTCCTCATTTCTGTATTGCTCATTCTCTGTTTTGAGCACAGAGGAGGTTAAATAAAACAGAGAGATGAAATGAAATACCTCCACAAGCAAACCTGTCCTGATGATATTTTGCGGCGTTTACTCGAGGAACAAGGATTCTGCTCCCTCCTTTGGCTGTCACTGTCACACAGCAGGAATGTCACAGGATGTGCACCTTTACGCTGATGTCACTGATGGTGCCGTAGCTGAAGGATGTCCCTTTAAGTTGACCCCTGTTAAAATAAATATGTGCATTTCAGTGGATTGCTAGATAGCAGCAGGACAGACCTCTCTGATGGTTGACCTTCTTAGGGCCCAGTTCACTGCCTATTGGCCTGGTTTGGCTTCTTGTAGGCAGTGCTCCTCAAATTTAATTACCTCCAGGATGTGAAACAATCCGCAGGATAAATGCCATCAAGTTTCCTCAAAAAATGCAGGAGATTAGAGAAGAGATTAAAGCACTGTAACTCATAACTTATAATGTTTTCATAATAAAAAAATACAGTGGTTGTATTTCAGGTGGGATGTAGAATTCCTACTTTATATAACAGAAAATCAGGCTACCAAGACTTTCATATTTAGGGGGCTTGAATGTTTGGGGGGAACCTCAGAAACATTGACTCTCTTCTGTTTGACATTTGGCTTCAGTAACAGTATCTCAGAGATACTGACTGAAATCAGCATTCCTAAATGAACATGCCAAATTATACTTATCCATTAGTGGGCTGCAGGTTAAATAACCTTTTTTTTTTTAAATTTTATTTATTTATTTGACAGACAGAGATCACAATAGGTAGACAGGCAGAGAGAGAGAGAGAAAGGGAAGCAGGCTCCCTGCTGAGCAGAGAGCCTGATGCAGGGCTCGATCCCAAGACCCTGGGATCATGACCTGAGCCAAAGGCAGAGGCTTTAACCCACTGAGTCACCCAGGCGCCCCTTAAATAGCCTTTTTAAGAAAAAGTTGGTTGTAATCATAAAAGGCAGATAATTATTAGTGAGGATTCAAACTCCCTTGACTTAAAGACAAAAGGGCAAGAAAAGAATTATTAATTAATTAGTAGTTAGTAGTTAACTATCATATGATTAAAAAGTCAAGGACAGGTCCAGTTTCAGGCACGCTTGGATCCAGAGAATCAACCAATACTCCATGACATCCTTTGCTCTCTCCTTTACATGGCTTTGCTGTCGTATGTGTTAATTTCACTCTCAGGAAGACATTCCTCTTGGTGGCCCCTCGCAGCTAGGGGCTTAATTTTTATCCTTACAGCAAGGAATTTCTGTTCCCAGCAGATCCACAAAAGACATCCCTGGACCCATTCTTTGCCCGGTGGCATAGACTGAGCTGTTTGGCCATGAAGGGATCATATGCCTGTCTTCAGAAAGAGCAGAGGGACAAGGTGTATGCAAACCACAATAGACTGGAATGTGAGGACGTATAAGGAAGGTTATGAGGTGTTCAGAAGAAAGTGGAAATTGTAAATCCCCCTGGAAATCCACCAAGATTATTTTTCGAAAACATGTTTCTCCCAAGATCTGGGTACCTCGGATGTGGTTAAAGTAATTCCTCTGCTCGATGGTGCTGGGTTTATTGGAGAGTAAAAGTAACATTAATCTACCACTATTTCAGACTTCACAACAATGTTTGGTAGATATTATTAAACCCCATTTACAGATGAAGAAGCTGAGGCTCAGCAGATGAGAGATGGTGAGTACAAAATCATGACCACAATCATAACCGTCCCACTTCCCCTTACCAGTCTGGGTAGGGAGACCACCAGCAGTTTGGGAAGACATTACAGACAACCAGGGAGGAAGGAAGGAAGAGGACAGAAGGGGTCCAAGGTACTTGGTGGTCAGAGCGGGGCTGCCAGCCAGAGTGTCCTGGGGACACATTTCCTCTCTTGCTCCAAACCAGTCAGTTCACGGGTCAGTAATCAACGTGTCCAAAAATGCAAACAGGCTTTGAAGACTCAAGTGGCTGTTAATCATTTGTATATTAGGGTGGATTACGTGAATCAGATGTTTTTCTCCTGACACCTGGATGAAAAATGGATTCTGAGCCGAGAATCATTCAGGTGTGAGGGGTTAGCGTGGCTCTCCCTGGAGAAGGGCTGGTCTGGGAAAAGAATGTTCTGTGGGACCCAGGATACTATAAGGGCTCTGAGACCACAGGCGAGAGTAAAGGCAGGTGGAAATCAGCTCAGAAAGGCAGACAAACATCTCAATGATGAACTTCAGGTATTTTCACATTTTGAGCACACGAATGGAGGGGTTTGGAGAATCTGTGATATCCATATGCTGAAATTCTGCTTTTCTGTTCTTTATTCACAAACCCAAAAACCTGAGAGACAAGGCTTTGTTCCTAGAAAATCAGGGCTAAGTAATTTAGCCAGGCCTTAACTTCCATTTAGAGCACAATGCATGGAAATTGTGCTGATGTTTGGGATGCAATCTCTTCATCCTGTGCCTCGTCCTGGTTTCCTTAACTCTCTCCCCATTCCTCAGAAAGCAGCACACTTTCCAGAATAACCAGTCTGAAGTTGGAGAGCACTGGCTGTAATGGGAGGTAACCTTCCAGGTGAGAGGGCAGGTTTGGGGGAACAGAAGGCAGTAGGCTCCCTTCCCACTGGCCTCCAGGTGACATCACAGTGTCCATTATCTCTTAGAGTCCATACTGGTCCAATAAGTTCCTTCTTAGCCACCTACTCTACTAAAATCACTAACTTCCAAGGGGGCCAACTCAATCTGAAACTTCCACAAAAAGGTCGCCATAGCAGCTAATTTTCATTGGGCGCTGAGCATGCCAACACTTCTTCCGTGTGCTCATGTTCTTTAGGATTGAGTCACACAGAGAGCCCAGGAGGCTGGGACAGGAGTGCAGGCTGGAGGGGATGCTTGTGTCCAAAGAGGCCAGTAAGGGAGTGGGAGCCACTGAGAGCTCGCCCCATGGGCAAGGGGAGAAGAGCTGTTGGAAGAAGAGACCTTCGAGGGTAATTTTCATGTGAGAGAAAGTATGTACCCCATGAATCCCAACAGCCATTCCAAGGAAATGAATCTGTTTTCTCTTTATGGTTTCTGGTGGTCTCGGCTCTATTTTTATTACATTATTTTACTTAAGTGGATGTGTTAAAATATTTCATAGTACTTGTCTAAATGCACGATTGTGAATGGTTTACTGCATTCTTTTGTGGTCTCGGGACCACAGTTTCTTTTCTCTTTGTGGAACATGTTGCTGAAATTAAATGTCAATTGAAAATATGGCCCAATTTACCAAGATGGATACTCAATTTCTTCAGAAAGTTCTTTTGTGTAAAGCAAGAGATGACTGGGTTTTCTTCTCTGTCCCCCAATCTCCGACTCAAGGCAGTGGGGATTAACTTCTGCTGCTCTAAGGAGGAGAGGCAGAGGAGGCTCTGCCCCCAGGCAGCCTCGGAGCTCTGTTAGTGGCATGACTGGAAAGGCACTGGGATTTAGGGGCAACTGGTGGGCCGCATTCCTCTCCTACTGATACCAATTCATTCTTTGACACTTTGGTCAATCCTCTTGAAAAGGGAAGGAAAAAATAGTAAAATATGTATACTTGGGGTATATGTGGACTTTGGGGTCATCAGCCAAACATGATGAGGGTTTCAGATCTGCTACTTTGTAGTGGAGACATTGGACAGGTTGCCTAGACTCTGTGGGCCTCATGGGAGGAAAATAAAGACTGGGGTTTCGATGGGGCCCAGTGGTGGCTCCTGCTAGGTTCTAGGTAAGTGACTGTGTCCTTCTAGAGAATACATCAGGCTCACTTTCTTCTGTCATCGGAGAATAGCATAAGGTGTTGAAATGGAGGAAAATGGAAGTGGTGGGAAAGAGGTGGGTGGGAGGGAAGGAAGAGCTGCTAAAAAAAAACACCAAACTGGCTTAATGGTGAAAAAGGGATTCAGAAAAGGGGTGCCTGGGGGGGGCACAGTTGGTTGAGCGTCGGACTCTTGATTTTGGCTCAGGTCATAATTTCGGGGTCATGGGATCAAGCCCTGCATCAGGCTCTGCACTCAGCCTGGAGTCTGCTTGAAATTCTCTCTCCCTCTCCCTCTGCCCCTCCCACTCATGCTCTCTTTCTCTCTGAAATAAATAAATAAATAAATAAATAAATATTTTTTAAAGAGGGGGATTAAGAAAAGAGTTGAGGGAGCAGATTTGTCAAGGGCAAACCCAGACATGAAACTTCCACAGAAAGGTGATAACGGTAGCCGAGGTTCATGGAGCGCTGACCAGACCAACACATCCTAGAGTAGATATTGTCCTTATCGCCCCAGCTGTACAGATGGGGATCCTGAGGTCTAACATGTTGAATTAGCATGCTTCAAATCAGCCCCCTGCTAACAGGTGAAGCAGTGAATTCGAGTCAGACATTCAGAAGTCAGAGCTCTTGCAAAATTCCCATCCTGGGCAATGACAGGTGGCCATGAATTGCCTTACTTCCCTCTGCTGTGCCCAGCAATGGCAGACAGATATTTTTGCAAGTTTCCATGAGGTCTGTGAGCTGACCTGTTGGTGTCAGGGAAGGAGGGAAGAAAGGGAAAGGGAGAAAGGAGGGGAGGAAGGAAGAGGGATAAGGCAAGAACTCCAAAAGCAAGAGCCTGCAGAGGTTCTGGCACCAGCTGGGGCCCCAAGAGACCCCTGTGGGGAACAGAGCATGGTGAGGATGGATGGAGAAGCCTCCATCCATCAGAAGTACTTTCACAGTGGAAATGTAAGCAGCCTCAGATTTCCTCCTGGCCTCTCTAGTATTTTCTTAGCACAGACAGCCAATTTCAGCTATTAAGGAAAATTTATTTTTTTATAGAAGGACTTGGGTTCTTATTCATTCTAAAAGGTTTTTTTTTTTATTCATTTCATATGCTATTTCTGGACAGTCTTAGCCTTTTATTTTATATAAAACTCACCCTATCACATATGTGTGAAATTAAAATTATTATAGCAGGACATATATTTGTCTTTATATGTGTTATGGAGAGCTTTGTGACAGTGCATTATTTTATTATAATGTATAAAAATAATCAAATCACATAGCAAAAATGTTAGAAAGTAAAGGAAAAACTCACCCACAATTTCAGGTTGCTCACATAAAATCTGTTATAATTTTTGTTTCAGTCTGTTTTCTCCTATGCAGGCATTCACAGAATTTGCATAATTTTATACCCCTCCTTTTTCGCCTATCATTTTGAAGGCGTGTTTCCATTTGGGCACTAGTTCTTTGTCATCATTTAAAATTGCTTAATATACCATTAAGTAGCTATAGTATATTTTTCTCAGGTATTCTACTAGAAATTAAATGCTGAAGCAAATTCTGATTAATATGAATTTTGGCATGAAAAAGGACATGATGACTTTAAGGCACAAGGCAAAAAAATCTCTATTAGCTCTGGTAGATAGCTGCTTAGAAATATTTTGAAAGTAAAACTGTGGACTATTTCTATAGTAATCACTGTTTTTTTTTTTTTTTTTGATTTTCCAAGATATTTTATTCATTGATTATTTTTTTTATTTTTTTAAGCTTTATTTAAACATATAATGTAATCACTGTTTTTCATTACTGTGTTACTAGAAATTATAACAGCTAAAATATATTGATCACCTCCCATACACCAGGCCATAGTCAAAGGGCTGTCTGGTATTAGTTCATTCATTTTGTCCCCCCCTGGCGTGAGGAAGGCACTATTTGGAGCCCTGTTTTATAGATAATGCCACTGAGACACCGAAGGATGAAGTGATTGCACAAGTTCATAGCTAGTAAATGGCAAGGTGGGGGCTTGAACTCATGCTGGCTGGACCCCCAGTTTGTGTACTTAGCCACTGTGTCCTCAAATTAGTAGAGGGGTGCCTGGGTGGCTAGTCAGTTAAGTGTCCAACTCTTGATCTCAGTTTAGGTCTTGAGCTCAAGGTCATGAATTCAAGTCCCATGTTTTTATAATAATAAAAATTAAAAAAATAAAATTAGCAGAAAACTCTTGCACATTGGAAAAAATTTGACTTGATGGGTTAGACCGATCTGGGTCCAGTTTTCACTCTGTCCCTTACCAGTTGCCCATGCTTAGGCAAGTTACTTAAGCTCTCTGAAACTTGAGTTTCTTTATCTATAAAATGAAATTAATAGAGTTGTCAGAAGGTACACATGGAATCATAGAAGCAAGGTGTTTGGCATGTAGATGCTCAATGAATGTTAGTCCCTGCCTTTCCTCTGATCATCAGTTTGATAGGCAGCTAGAGAGGGAATAAGAGGTCAATTCTCCTTCATTTAGACTGGAAGAAAAAGCTGATAATAGATGGGGGATAAGTCCAAGCTTTTAATATCATGTTGGTTTTTCACTTCAACCCTCAAAAAAAAAAAAAAAAGTGAGCTATCAGGATAGAATCATATGACACAGAAGTTAGTTGAGCAAATGGTAAGGGATAAGACATGCTGAAAAATGGTCTAAATTAACCAGGTATATTCCAAAGTGCAGGCCCTCCAGACGTGGTGATGTCCCCAGCACTGGACTGTACCTTGCACACAGCGGGTGCTCGTAAGCACACAGTGAGTGACGTGTGTGATGCGTTGATGCCTAAAGGCTGCATCTCAGACATAGTAAGAGGTTTGCACTTTCAGGCTGGCCTTAGGAAAAGCCGTGAGATGGATGAAGTCTGTTTTAACTCTCTGAAAAGTTCCTGAATTCCGTCTCCCTTTCTGGCAACTTGCCTTAGGTTTTTCACAGCCTCTGTGGTTCTCAAATGCCCCATTCAAATGTCTTCACGGTCTTGTCCTTGGCTCTGCTGGAGACCTGGAAACTTTGCATTGCCCTTTCTTCCTTATCCCTCCTACCCTGTCTTCCTCCATCAAAAGACACCTGTCCTTCAGCCCACTACCCCCAACTTCTCCAGTCCTGCTGGGGAATCTGATTGCCTGAATCAGACTTAAGTCCTATGCCCGTAACAGCCTAGTGTATCTTTCCTCCTAAGTGGCATTTCAGTGCCTGGGCTTTACAGACAACAATATTTTGGAGGCATGACCCGTTCATGCCATTTAATGGGAAATTAACTTCGTCATCTTCCAGTGACATGTCTCTGTTGATGGGAATTTCTAGAAACTTGTTCTGCTCTCTACGGCTGAAGCTGAAGAAGTTTCAGAGAACATAAAAACAATTAGCCCATTCCACAGAGAGTCATAAGAAGGAATTAAAAAAAAAAAAAAGGAGAGAGACAGAGAGGGAGAGAAAACACGAACACTTCTCTAGAGAAAGTGAGAGTTGCTTTAATAGGCGTTTACTCTGTGCTCTCCTGAGACCAAGCAGGGGAGGCTTACGCTGTAGTCTCCTTTGTCCATTTCTGAGTCTGTGTAGAGTACCTACTTTGTCTCCAAGCACTCAGTGGTGGGGCTCAACTCATATGAGGGGGGTATGATCAGACATTAAGGGAGGTTTCCTGGAAAAGGCTTAAACTACCAGAAGCCATTAATCAAGGAAAATGTGAGATCCTTTTCTCTAGAGGTTAAGGCAACTCATTTCTCTGAAATGATTTCATCGCGGTTGTTCTCTATGGTAAGTGACTGGCCGAAAAGTTTGCCGACAGCCTTTTCTGGTCCTGAGAGCCGACCATTCCAGACTGGTAAAAGCAAATATCTGGAGGAGTGCTTTCCCAGGCAACCTGAAGTCACCACTCCCCTGGTGCTTTAACCTAGGGCCGAATAATGTGTGTGTGTGGGAGGCGGGCGGTTCTCCTAGGGAGAGGGAGCCCTGCCCCAACCCAGTACATAGGATTGATGCTCTTCTTGTTTATGCTGAAACCCCTCATGCTTTTAGGGATAGCTTTGGCCTTGGGATGGGCCGGGCTCTCCACTACCCTTTGGAATTTCCCATGGCCTTGTGCCATTGTTCTGCTCCTCCTAATCAGGCCTGAGGCTTCCATCAAGTCATGACTGTTTGCTATTTTCAGCAGAGAAATGAACAATGCGGGAAATATGATCACTCTTTCTAACATGTAAACAAGCTGAGTTAAAAAACATCAGGGCTTCCCCCTCACTTCACGCCAGCCATGCTGGCCTTTTAGTGGTTCTCCCCCTAAGGTCCTTTGCTCAGGCTGGAATGTTTTCCTAACTGGCTTCTTCTCTTTCAGGTTTGGGTTTAGCTGTTACAGCCTCAGAGAAGTCATCCGTGACTTCATGACATAAAGGAGTACCGTGATATCTAGTGGCACCTTCCCGCTTTCCTTCCTAGGACCTCCCCCAGTCCCAAACTAATGAACGAATATTGTCTATACGCATACACATGCACATACATTTGTACATACCTTCGTATATATATTTGCCACCTTGTTGTTGGTCTCCTGCATCTGAGTCTCAGGACACTGGAAGCAAGATCTACCTGTGTCTGTTTTATATCCATAGATAAGCACAAAATAGGAGCCCTCTGTATATTCATTGAATGAATATGAATGAATGAATGAATGAATATCCATAAATCCTTCATGGCAGAACAACTAAAGCTCTATTGTCTCTACCTGTGCTGTCCCATGGGGCAGCCACCACCTACAGTGGTTGTTGGTTACTTGAGGTGTGGTACAATTGAAATATACTGTAAGTATAAAATATCTCCTGGACTTCAAAGACTAGGCCCCCAAAATGTGTGTAAAAAAATATCTGATTGATAATTTTTAGTTCAGGGGCACCTGGGTGGCTCAGTGGGTTAAGCCTCTGCCTTCGGCTCAGGTCATGATCTCAGGGTCCTGGGATCGAGCTCCACATCAGGCTCTCTGCTCAGCAGGGAGCCTGCTTCCCCCCGTCCCGCCCATCTCTCTGCCTACTTGTGATCTCTGTCTGTCAAATAAATAAATAAAATATAATAATAATGATAATAATAATTTTTAGTTCAATTACATATTTAAATCACATCTTAGATATATTGGGTTCAATAAGATATAGGATGCATTATTAAAATTAATTTTCCCTGTTCTTTTTACTTCCTTCATTGTGGCTACTAGAAAACATAAAATCATAAGACTTTCTATTATATTGTTATTGGCCAGTGCTGGTCTATACCTTCGCAAGAACAATCATGAAGTCAGGGTGTTACCTCTAAATGTTGTTTCAACTCAAGGAGTAACTTCTTCCCAGTATTTACCACACTGGACTCTAGTCCTGGATCTGCCAGTAACTTGCTGGGAGATGGGGGCTGAGACACCTTCCTGCAGGGGCCACATTCCCTCGTGTGATGAGGCAACGGAACTGGGTCCTTTCAGCTGGAACAGAACAGTATATAATTCTGTTATTAATTGCTCAGTTTGGATTAGGACAGCATAGAAATACTCCTGTGGGATGGAGAGATTTTTATAAACACCTGCTCCCTTCTTCTCGCCTTGTCCTTCAGATGCACCCGGCAAACTATGCTCCATAAACAAAGTCAAAGATACATTTTAACAAATAGCTCTGTTTTTCCTGGACTTGTTCATTGTAACCAAAGTTGATACAAATAATAATCTATTAATTGGATTCAAATAGGTTGGTTTAAGGGCACAAGGGTGGCTCATCCTGTTAAACATCTGCCTTTGGCTCAGGTCATGATCTCCAGGTCCTGGGATCTAGCCCCACATTGGGCTCCGTGCTCAGTGGGGAGCCTGCTTCTCCCTCTCTCCCTTTGCCCTTCCTCCCTGTTCATTCTCTCTCTCTCACTCTCTCTCTCTCAAATAAATAAATAACCCCCCCCCCTCAAAAAAAGCGGTTGGTTTATCTGGATTTTCAGAGAAGCCTTGGTAGAAGCCACTGATTTTTTTCTGCACATGTTTACAGACAAAAACTCCTGAGGCCCTGGCACATGGTGTTTTCCCCCCATCCGGCTTGTGAGAGCTCCGTGCTGCAACTGGCCTCGCCTGAGCTGGGTCCAGAGCAGAGCACAGCATGCCTGATACATCACAGGATCGATGCCAGCCTCCCTGCTGTGGGGATTCCAGCTGGGCTAAATTGCTTAGCACATTCAAGTGGGTATGTTTTGATTTTAGGTTCAGTACCTATTTGGTAAACCTCGAGAGAAAAGGGTGAGGGAACTTTAGAGCAACTCATATATACTCATAGATTCTTTGCCAGTCCTATTTGTAAAATGTGGTTTTGACCATGTTCATTGCCTGTGCTGCTGCTCCCTCAACAACGCCTCACCTCCCTCCTCCATCCTGTCCCTTTACTTGTGGCTTTCTTCTGGCCTGGAGGAGCCCTCCTCTCACTCCACTTGGGAAATCCTACTCATCCAGGTAGCTAGCTCCTCTCTTGAGTCTTCCAGATTCTCCAGACAGGAAATGAAATGCTCCTAATCTGTGCTCTCGTAGGAAAAGCAAAGAGGGAACATGTACTGAATGTTGATTATTTCAATTTTGCAGGTATTACCAGATATAATTTCTCCAACAACCCCCCGTAGTAGGTAGCAGCGAAGAAGCTGAGGCACAAAGAGGTTAAATAAATGTCTCCAGGTCACCCTGCCGGTAAGGGTCAGGCTCAGGATGCAAATCCAGAGCCTGGATATCTTGAGAAGGTGTATACAGCCCCTTTTCCGAAGATGATGGGATTTTTTTTTCAGGGCCTGCTCTATGCCTTATTAATCTTTTTATTTCCCAAGAGCATATAATAATGGCTGGCCTACAACAGATACTCACGAAATGCCTCTTAATGAATGCAATAATTAATATTCAATCTAGGAAAAACCTGTATTTAAACTTCTAAAAAGTCACCCGAAATATTCAATCTTCATCTAAAACTTGCCACTACTCAAGTTAATTCATTTGCTTTCGTCCCCTGAGCACCTCTTCACACTTCTGCCCAGACAAGGTAATTAAAGCCCAGATGACGTCAGTAATTCAATGAGAATAATGCCCACACTAAGATGAGGCTATGGGGTGTGGTGGCCCTGGACGTCCCTGGAGGACAGCAGGGTCTTTGGGGTGAAGAGATTCCTTCAACACAGTCCTGATCACCCATCCACTTCCCACTTGGCGTTTTCATGCTCAGGGGACTTGGTTCTACAGAGTCCAGGAATCGAGGAATCCAGAAATTATTCAAGACCACAGACATCAGGCAAGATATCACCAGTCTTTCTCCAACTTTTTCCAGGCAAAGACCTGTGGCTGACCACAGGTCTTCTCATCCTTTAACAGAAGCCCCAAATCTTTTTCAACAAATAATGGATTGGAGTTGACACTCTAAATGAAACATATTTGCCTTCACGAGCAAATATGTGTGTGAACAAAGCGTTTGGAGAAACCCACTCTGGCAAGTCAGCCCCCCAGTTGCTGTAACAGACCCTGCCCTGCCCATGTGTCCCTGTCATTACAATTTCAGTGGGCACTTGGCTGGAGTCCCAGTTGTAAGCACTTAGTATAGGAACCCACATTTCACCTCTTCACAAAAGGCTGGGAATGCTAGAGATTAACAATAAGGCCATGTGGCTGCTGGAAGTTAGTGTATAAATACCCTGGGTTAGTGTATAAATACCCTGAGATGTCATTCCTTCTTTTGCGGGGCTCTGGTAGCCTCATTAAACAGTTGTCACATCTGACCATGGGCTTACTGGGAACTCGCTTGATAACGAACCTTTATTCACTTTTTCCCCTTTTCTGTCTTACTTCTCCATTCCCCTGCAGCTGTCACCTGGAATCACCTCCCAGATGAGCTGCTGGCACGGAGGGCCATCTGAGGGCCAGCTCTTGGGGGGACCAAAACTAAGACAGTGGTCATATCCAAAGTCTGAGGAATGGCACCCCAGAGCCGCCTGAGCTGTGTTCAGTGTTTATGGACAGATGAATTGCTTCTGATGGGAACTCGATAGTAGGGCTGAGAGCATGAGGGTGAGAGGAGAGTGGGGCTGAGGTATGGGACAAGGGAAGAAGGAGTTTATTCAAGAGGTTAGTTCTGCTGGAGAGTCAGGAACATGGGACAGCGGCAGCAGCTGTGCAAAGGAGAAATGTGTGGAAGGATGCGAAACCCGCCACTAAATCAGTGCCTTCTGGGAAATCATGAAATCTGATTGAAACAGACATCCATACGGCTCTTTTTGTGCTATGCTCTTTTCTTTTGGGGGATTTGCATATTCCTTGATTAAAAAGATAGGCATAAAGTGTCTTGAAAAATATTAAGAAGTAAGCCATTGTACAGAGCCTTTCGTTTTGAATAGTAAGAACGCTATTTTCTCATTTCCTTTGGAAATCTAATTGAATATTCCCTATAAAAAATTGCTTCAGGATAAGCACTTAAAATACACTGCTACTAGCTATGCTCCTGTTTTCTCATGATTCTTTACCTACAAGGAAATCACATAGATCATGATGATGGCCCTATGACTTACCAAGTGGAACAGTATTAAGGCTATTTTCATTCACTATATTGAATGTGCTATCATCTTTCTTGTAAAAGAAGTTACCCAGACCCAAATAATTTCCCAAAAGTCACTAGATCGTTTGACATAAGAGTGGTAGAAGCCTTTTAAGAATAGGTGATATGGGACACCTGGGTGGCTCAGTCAGTCAAGACTCTTGATTTCGGCTCAGGTCATGATCTCAGGGTCCTGACATTGAGCCCCGCATGGGACTCTCCGCTCAGTGGAGGATCTGCCTGAGATTCTCTCTCTCACTAACCCCTGCTCTCTCACACTCATACACACACTCTCTCTAACAAATAAATTCTTTTTTTTTTTTAAGATTTTATTCATTCATTTGATAGACAGAGATCACAAGTAGGCAGAGAGAGAGAGAGGAGGAAGCAGGCTGTCCGCAGAGCAGAGAGCCCAATGCGGGGCTCGATCCCATGGCCCTGGGATCATGACCCGAGCCGAAGGCAGTGGCTTTAACCCACTGAGCCACCCAGGCGCCCCACAAATAAATTCTTAAAAAAAGAAAAACGAATAGGTGATGTAGGAAGACCAAGAGTAGAGTAAGTTCGACAAGAATCAATTGCTATGAGATTTAGTTGGTCTAGCTTGGTGTTCCTTGTCTTTTTTGCTGCAGAAAGGAGCAGACCTTAAAGACTTTATTTATGCAAAGACTGGGATGTATTAGAATGAGCTTTGGCTTGAAGAGAAGCAAAGAGGAGGCAATAAAAGGCAAGCACAGGGGGCTCAGAGTTACTGGGTCCGTCCCCCTGTCCCCTGCCCCAGCCCTTAACAAGCCCTCTGCTCAGGGCCATACTCACACAGTCTGGGAATAGTCAGAGTGGCCAGCAAGGATGTGCTCCATTTAACACAGAGTGCAGGAAAAACCTGTACCCTGGGCTATCCAGACCAAATCTTGCCCGTTCTACTCCATAGTAAAATAGATAAAGAGAAAGCTGTAAAAATCCCACCAAGATAGACTCGGTGACAATGTACTTAACCCCAAAGCACTGTTGAGGGTGTATACCACGTCCCCAGAACTGACCATGGGTTGGGAAGCAATGCCTGCATGGGGACAATATGGAGCAGAGGGAAAGAGGAGGAAGGGCACACCCCAAGGGGGCAGTCTATGAAAGGTAGAGGGAGATGGTGGGGGGACAGGAGGAGAGGGGTGCTTGGCTATTGGCCTTGGTTCTAATGCTGTCTGGACATGATTTCCCACACAAGTGACAATCCAGCAGTGACACATGCACAACAGATCTGGCCAACCCCTCAGGACTGCTGCATTCACCCACCAGCTCTTTCCCAACTTTATGTCTTTTTTTGTTCACGCCAACTCATTGCCTGCAGCATCCTTCCCATGCTCTCCACTTGGCTGGCTCCTCCTCCATGACCTAGCTCTAGCATCTCCTTCTTCTAGAAGCCTCCACAAACCCCAGACCTGGACTCTGTGTTCCCATGTCTTCCATATTGGCCTGGAGTACCAATAAGCCTTAAATGGGCATTGTGTCGTTTAATGTCTGTCCCTTCTTATAAGTTGGGGAGTCCCTTGAGGCAGACACAGTGACCCTTCCATGTTTCTTCCCTAGTCCTTGATTGCATAACAAGTACTCAACAAATGTTTGCTTCTTCAAACTACATCTAGCTACATTATGTCTTCCTTTATGCAGTTTCCACTTACTCTTTGCTCACTAGAAGAAAATTGTTCTTCCAAATGCTGCTCTTGTTCATCATTTTCTTAAACCACACAGTTAACAACGATCATGCTATCCATAGGCATCAATGGAAGGATATGGGCAGAACGCTTCACTCAGAGCCTGCTTCTTTTACCCGCCTCTCAGACTGGCAGAGTGCCATGAAATGTCGCCCTGAAATGTTTGACAGTCACTGTGACTCCCCAGGTGCTGTCCAACTTGCAGTGACTTCGGCCAGACACTTCACGGTTACACAAGGCAGATGACTGAGGCCCTAGGAGGGACTTTCAGGCATCCACATCTTTAAAATCTTCTCCAATCCTTATGATGGGGAGCCACGGCTGGGTGCTGCTACCTCAGTCCTGTCCCCTTGGTCTGCCCAGGACTGTCTGTCAGATGGTGAAGTGAGGCTGGTTTTCTTTACCGAAGGACTGGGGCCATCTCAGAAGGGAACTGCCATGTTCTTACTCTTCCACATGCCCTGACGGTGAATATTCTGCCTCAGTTCCCATCAGACACAACAAGCCGCTTTCACCTCCTGAGGCAAGGGCGCCCAGCCCTAATCCAATGCCAGCGGACAGACGGCCCCAGGAGCTCTTTACTGAGAAGTGCGGTGCAGGGTGTATCTCTGTTCCCCTGCGATGTGGGAAGTCGAGGACATCACAGTGTCATGGAGCTCCATGCAGAAACTGGGCTATGCTTCGATTCTGACAAAAGGAAACCCCGAGTTACCCATTTTCCTCCTCGCTTGTTATTCTCTACTTTTTGGTAAGCATTGCTGCACAGGGTGCCATTAAAATAGCTGAATTTGGGGCACCCGGGTGGCTCATTCGGTTATGGGTCTGGCTTGAGCTCAGGTCGTGATCCTGGGGTCCTGGGATCGAGCCCCACGTCGGGCTCCCTGCTCAGCAGGGAAGTCGGCTTCCCCCTCTGTCCCTCATCCTGCTTGTGCTCTCTCTCTTGCTCTTACTCTCTCTCAAATAATTAAGATCTTAAAAAATAAAATAGGTGATTTTAATTCTCTTATCTCTGATTTAAAAAAAAAATCTTAAGCTGGTGTGAGTTCTTAGACTCCTTGGGGCTCCCTGTCAGCTCACAGGGCTGTCCTTCTCTCCTAAGCATTCCTAATTACAAGTCTTATTGTACTTAACATAGCAAATGACCATGTGATCATCCCTGTGACTTCTAAAAGGAATACAGTCTACAGAATGGAAATCCCTGTCACATTTCTGAAAATAAATTCTGTAAGCTTCTGGGTTCCCTGTCATATCCTTTCATGTGGCTGCAGCCAAATGGTCAGACAAGGCCAAAACTGACCAATATCTACTGCCCTTGGGCTTTGAAAGGGAGCATGGGCTTTCAAATCACACAGACCTGGGGGGCAGGCTTGGTCTTGCCATTTACCACACACAGAAGGAAAGCTTCCTTCAGCCCTTTGAAAATGTCTGTAGGAAACGCGGTCTTACTAGTTCTCTTGGGTTTGCCTTTTGGAGTGCACGGCTTAGCACAAGTGACCTATCCATCAGCCAGGCTTGCACTATCTTCCTCTGGTCACTGACCATGTGCTGGACTCTGGTGAGTCATGGCCCACGAAGGAACAGGTGCCCCTTCCTGTGGGTGCCTCAGAAGACAGGGAGTAGAACAAGCCTCCTGTGTCTCCTGCCTTGTGGTTCTCAAACTTGGCTTCATGTTGGAACCACCTGGGAACTTTCAAAACCTCCTGATCCCATGTCACATCCCAGAACAATTCAATTCTGTGGGTGAAGGTCAGGCATCAGGAGTTTTTGTAAGCTTCTCAGGTCATTCCAGTTGGCTACAGAACTTACGTGCCTCTCCATAGATCTAGTTTCTCTGCTCTTCTCAAAATTCTTGATCAAATTATGCAGGTAAGACTTTTTCTTTAGAAGTACCGGGACGATTTCAGAAGTGGATTGCAATCTGAAAAAAGAAAGGATAAACATTTTGTCCATTTGTATTTCACCTGACTCTCTCAGGAAGGCACTCAAAGACCCATCATGAGGAAGAAGTCTCCAACTCCTACTCTAGCATTCATGGTCAAAGGACATCCTTCCCAGAGCTCTTCATCCAAATGTGTATGTTCTGCCTCCAGCAGAAAACCCACTCCCATCACAGGGTGGCCCCCATGCCCTGGACCCATCCTGACAGCCTCCACACCTCTTTCTCCCCTAGTTTTTTTATTTTTATTTTTTCCCCTAGTTCTTTTAGAGTAGCTTCTCTGGTGATCCATCTGGGGACAGTGATGGATCTATGGGACACACATCTTACAGCAAAAGAGAAGATTCAGGTCCCATTGTCTTTCCACTTACGTGAACTATGTAGGTATATGATCCATTACGATCAGCCAATGATACCTTAAATAGAAGACATAGTATTTGGAGGAGGTTATCTAATCTAATAATAAGATAGCAATCCCAATAGTTGTAAGATGTCTTTCATGCTTTATCTGGGAACGCCTACTTGCATTCAAGTAGGTTGAATTCAACTTGGTTGAATGCATACATTCCCCAGAGTGGGTGTAGGCAGCTCTTCTCACATCATCAGATTTAAAAAAATTGTAATAGAATTTATTTTTTAGGGATACCTGGGTGGCTTGATCAGTTAAGCATCTAACTCTTGATCTCAGCTCAAGTCCTGATCTCAGGGTCATGAGTTTGGGTTCAGCATGGAGCCTACTTTAAAAAAAATATATATATATATATATTTTTTTTTAATAGCATTTTTAGGTTTACAGAAAAATTGCATGACAATTTGCACATATCCCTTTTCCTCCCACACAGTTTCCCCCATTATTAACATCTCTCATCTATGTGGTACACTTGTTACGATTGATGAACTGTTGATGTTATTGTTTGTTGATATGTTATTATTGATATGTTGATGTTGATATGTGAATATGTTATTATTATTTTTATGTTGATGTTGGTATGTTATTATTAACCAAAGTCCATGGTTTATGTTAGGGATCACTCTTCATGTTGTACATCTCATGAGTTTGGACAAATGCCAAAGGGCACATATCCCCTATTACAGTATCATACAGAAGAGTTTCACTGCCCTAAAAATGCCACCGGTTCCATCTCCACCTCAATCTCCTTATATCTCTGGTAACCACTGATCTTTTTTACTGTCTCTATAGTTTTGTCTCTTCCAGAATGTCATACAGTGGGAATCATACTGTATGTAACCTTTTCCTACTGGTTTCACCTAGCAATATACATTTAAGCGTTTTGTGTCCTTGCATAGCCTGATGTCTCATTTCTTTTCATCGCTGAGTAATATTCCATTATTATCACAGTGTGTGTATCCAGTCACCTATGGGAAGACATCTTGGTATCCTCTCAGTGTCTGGTAATTATGAATAAAACTTCCATAAACATTTGTGTGCAGGTTTTTGTGTGACATAGCTTTCTACTCAGTTGGGTAGATACCTATGAGCACAATTGTGGATCATAAGGCAAGATTACTATCCAGATTATAGGAAACTACCAGTCTTCCAAAATGGCTGTACCATTTTTCATTCCATCCAGCAATGAATGGAAGTCCCTGCTGGTCTACCTTCTCACCAGCCTGGGGTATGGTCAGTGTTCTAGATAGTCACCGTTTTAACTGGTGTTTAGTACTATTTTGTTGTTTTAATTCACAACTCCCTAATGACTTATGATGTAGACCATATTTTTATATGCTTATTCACCACCCGTGAATCTTCTTTGGTGAGGTGTCTGGTCAGGTCTTTGCCCATTTTTTAGTTTAGTTGTTTGCTTTTTCTTGTTATGTTTTAGGAGCTCTTTGCATATTTTGGATACATATAGTTTGCCTTCTCATTTTCTTAATGTGTCTTTAACAGAGCTATTCATAATCTCAATGAAGTGGAGTCTAACAGTTCTTTTTTTCCATGAATTGTGCTTCTGGTGTCATATCTTAAAAAATTATGGCCAGCTCAGTCCTTTACAACTTTCATAGTTTTACGTTTTACATGTAGGTCCATGATGCAGTTTGAATTAAATTTTGTAAAAAGTGCAAACTCTGTGTCCCAGATTCATTTGTTTGCCTGTGGATGTCCAGTTCTGCCAGCACCATTTGCTGAAAAGAGTATTTTTTTCTCCATTGAATTGCCTTTGCTTTTTTTTATAAAGATTTTATTTATTTATTTCTCAGAGAGAGAGAGAGAGAGAGAGCAGGCAGGCAGAGGCAGAGGGAGAAGCAGGCTCCCTGCCGAGCAAGGAGCCCCATGTGGGACTTGATCCCAGGATGCCAGGATCACGATCTGAGCCAAAGTCTGCTGCCAACCGACTGAGCCACCCAGGTGTCCCGAATTCCCTTTGCTTTTTATCCAATGTCTGTTGACTACCATGGTGTGGGTCTATTTCTAGGCTATGCTGATTCCCCTCTCCCCGCCATATAGGGAAAAGACAATTTGGTGAGATTCTATATCTTTTCACCAATTTTTGTTTTATAAAAGTTTGATCTCAGTAGATATTTAATTCTGTTCTTGTTTCCCTGCTTGTTCTAAAGTCCCTCTATTTTCTGCTTCACTGGGTTTAAGCCCGTGGGGAAGAACTGAGTTTATTTGATATTTGTTTCCTCATCTACAGAATAAGAATGATTATTCAGGCCTCATAGGGTTATCTTGGGGAATAAATGACATAATATATCTAAAGTTCCTGCGAAAGAGATGCTGGCTAACAAGTAGCGATCCTAATTCCCATTAGAGAGAGAATGAGTCATGCCACGTTCTAGTTATAGTGACACCACATTTTACGTCGAACTTGGGGATAAAAATGGCATGTATGGAATCACATCACAGTCCCCAACATATATTCGATTCTCAACAGACTTTTATTAGATTTAAATCGGATTGTAGCAAAACATTTTATCTAGGTAGCTTGTGTCCCTTCAGAATGTCCAGTGACGCCTGGCATTCATCAAATTTGGTTAGCCTTGTCAGGACGATGCAAGCTTTGGCTGGGCTAACAAATAGCATTGGCAAGAGCTGGGAGATTTTACACTGCTCTTGAGTCTCTGTTCCCCTTGCCGCCAAGTGGGCTGTTCCAAATTGAGAGCCGAAGCCACAGAGCCACCTTCCCGTTCCAGGGAAAGTCCTCCTATTCCCCCTCCAGCAGCCACACTCCACGCCCTTCAGCACACTTCTCTCTGATCCTACCTTTTCTTCAGTTTCTTTTTTTTTTTTTTTTAAGATTTTATGTATTTATTTGAGTGAGAAAGAGAGAGAGAGAGAAGGAACAGGGGAGCAGCAGAGGGAGAGGAAGAAGCAGGCTTCCTGCTGAGCAGGGAGCCCGCCCTGGGGCTCAATCCCAGGACCCTGGGATCATGACCTGAGCTGAAGGCAGACGCTTAACCCACTGAACCACCCAAGCACCCCTCCTTTGGATTGTTTTTAGGCACCCTCTTCTTTAAGTCTTTCCTGCTTTCTCCTGCACTTTCTTCACAGTGAAGCTTCTTATAGAATAGGGCACCAACATCCCTCCGTGGCTGCTAATGGGGAACTCAGAGAAGTCATAGGATGTGATGGTCAAGGACAGAAGTTCTGGGGTTTGATTGTCTCCATCTGCATCCCAGGTCTGGCACACACTGGCTGTGTGACCTTGGGCACTTGACCTCTCTGGGTCTCTGCATCTTCATCTGCCAATTGAAGATCATAATCACTGGACCTTTCCCACAGGATCAGGGGCACATTGAAAGTGTTTCATGGGAGTAAAGTGCTTCCTCTCTTGCATCAAGATTTTAGCAACCATTACTGTCATTAGGCAAAACAAGGAGAGAGAGAGCGCCGAATCCTAACCACTAGACCACCAGGGATAGGCAAAACAAGGAAAGGGCCTGTATGTGACACCAATACTTTTAGGCTACGCCCACAGAAGTGTCAACATTATTCGTACCCAGACAGACAAAATCTTTTATGAAAATGTAACATTTTAGCTAGAAAGGATTAGAAGATCAGGGTGTCCAATGGGTCCATTTGGAAGAGAGCACAGGTGAGATGTTGGGGCCATGCGAGATCACACGGGGCTAGGATGCCCACCCGGGCTCTCCCCGCATTCACGTTAAGGCACAGCTAGCCTATCTCCCATCCAGGACAGCCAGGGTTCTACAGCCATCACTGTTGAAACCCCTGTGAAGTCCAAGGCACAAGTATTCCCCATCTCCCCTCTGATTCTAACCACAGGAGAGTCATCCCAATTGCCATGGAGTTGTTTTATACATTCAGTTACAGTGTTGACTTCATCCCCTAGAATAATTGGGACAAGGACTATTTCTCATTCCTCTGTATCACTAGCCCAGTACAGGCATAAGGGAAATTACACAAATGGCACCATACCCACAAGCTGCTTAAAATCTGACAGGTGGGATGGGGGTAAGACAAGAATGTACAAACCCAACAAGCAACTCAAAGAACCGTAACCCAGCGCCATTCAGGTGTCGATAGAGCTCCCAAGTTCCAGGGAGGCTTTAGGGGTCCTGCAAATTGCAGCTCTCTTCTCTCTTTGGTTCTTCTGCTCGGGCGCTGAGCCCTCGGGAACTGCGGTCCTTGTCACCTCTGGATGAGGCGGAAACAAGTGGCAGCTGGCTAAGCCCTCAGCTGTCAGGTGGCCAAGCAGCTGCTGCACACGAGGCCTGCCAGGAAGTGCCTGTGCCCGGCAGGGACGTAGGGGACGCGGGCCCCACAGGAATGCTGTGTATTGAGGTAGACTTCTTGCTGGCATCTTCTCTTTGTCTACAGAAAAACATGACACTGCTTATTGCTGATCCTCTTGGAGGCCATTTGGGGCGGTTTGGTGGGGGTGGCGGGTGGGGAGGGTGGATAGTGCCATCTCGGTTAACCAACCAGGCTAGGGAGTGAGGTCTTCTGGTAACAGCATTCCTCAGCTAACGGAGGGCACATTCATCCCTGCAGTGGTCTGTGACAGCAAGGCCGCCCCCGGGCACATTCACGCTTCTTGAGTCCCTCACTCACTTCACCTTCCCAGCTGCCATCTCTCCAGTCTTCTGATCAGAGAAAACCAGAGCAACATCATCAGCATATTTTGAAAGCCTCATAAAAGAACAATTTAGTTTACCTGTGGTGATTCTGATGTAACAGGATCTTCTTGAGAGAAACCTCTCCGCAGATCAGAAGAGAGCAGAGTCCTAGAGGAAAAACAGTGATTAGAAACTAAGCAGTTGTCATAATTCTGGAAAACAATGGGGGACTTGTTAGCATAATGCGCAGTTAAAATGTGAATGTCAAGTTGCCTACTAATCCCTTTGCCTAGCCTGGTTGAATAAACAAAGCTGGAAAGGTAAAATTATTTTTCCTTTTGAAATCGGAGCTTGAAAGTTAGCCAGCAGAAAACCCAGGAAATCACAGAGAAATGTGCTGAGTATTTGTTTTGTGAACCAAATCTGCCGTCCAACACAGAGATTGGACCGTATCTACAGGAACCTCAGAAGCTGTTTACTTTCCTCTGTCCTATGCACATAAAAAGCTTTTTATGGTGCCATTTTGGGGGGCTCTGGCTTTCCCAGGCTTGCGTCCTGGTGGTTAGATCAATTCAAGAATGTTCGTACGTGGCCTGTTCAGGCATGGGGCAAGTTACCAAACTATTTTTTGCCTGTGGTTCGATCTCTGGATGTATCTGTTCTTCCAACTTCTTGGGTCTTTTGGATTCTCGAAAGAATGAATGACAGGCACAGGTTAAGCACTCACTGCACAGCAGCAGTCTTTCTATGATTTGGGAAGCCTTTGGACCTGGTTATAGTTCTAGGAAGAAAACTGAGACTCATTCAGAGGTTTCCAGCACTGGTGAAGGGTTTCTGCAATCTCCTGGCCTCTCCAGAGCCTGAAACTTATCTGTTGTTTAAATTCTCAAGACTAACACCGTGCCTGGTACTGAGGAAGTCCTCAATACCCCCAGTATGCAAAGATTTGTTTTCCCTGTGGACTAGGGCCGTCCAAATGGGCTACCCTCGTGAGTCCTTAGTAAGAGATGAATCCTTACTCAGGTGTTCCCCTAGCTCTGTGAGTCACTGTGGGCAACTCATTCAACTTTTTCTCAGCGCCCCAGTCTGTTCATTGAGAATAATGAAATCCAACATCTAGGGTTCTTATGAGAGATAAATAAGGCAAAGTATATAAAGCCCCTGGCACACAGCAAGTGCTCAATAAATGTCCTCTTCCTTTTTATTCTCTCTGTTGATTCCTTTCCTCAGTCTTACTTGTCTCCTCATGGGAGGCTGGGTTTTGGAGACAATCCCTCTTCCTGCTAGAGCTGTAAAATGCCAGTTGTCTCAAAGGACTCTGGCTTCTCCATAACACATGGATTGAGGAGGCATAGGATGGCTCAGAGAAAAATTTCTGGGCTTTGCAGGCAGCCAAGAGATCCAGTTACCCCGGTTTTAGTACACCACATTTATAAACCATCGCACATTTTCATGCCAGCCTGTATTCCAGAAATGATTTGTTAATAGGAAGACAAGATCCTGGCCAAACCAGATGACCATGTTATGACTTATACATCCCCAATCTTTTTTTCTAACTACAGTTCTGGTATTTCAAGAATAAATCTTACTCTCAGGAAATTTATAGCTACTTTGGAGATTTCAGAGAACAGGATCATGCCGATGCGGGGTGGGCAAGGATTGCAAATCCAGCCGCTTGGCCCAGCCTGTCCGGGACACTGTGGGGAAGGCCTGTGCTGGGAGCTCCAGGTGACAGTCACACTGCCCTACTCAACTGCCACCCACACCAAGGAAGTTTCTTCCACATCCAGCCTTTAGCTGGGAAATAGTACAAGCAGCTTCGAGTGATTTCTCCCTCCATTTTATATATTATGCTATTATTCCATTTTTCAAAGTTCCTGAGTAACCTCAACCAATAGCTAATTATTATTATTTTTTAAGAAGGTAGTACAGAAACTGTGATGGGCTGAAAAAGAACTAATGAATGCTTTCGTCATTGTTATCATTGTTTTTGCTTTGGGGGAGGGTTGGGTTGGGGCTGCAGACAGGTGAGGGCATTTGCCCAATCTTTGCTTTCTAGGGCCTTCTCTGAGGAAACGCCATGCACAGCAACCATCTCTAACCACAGACACAGGACAACAGCTTGCCTTCTCAATGCATTCTGGAAATACATGGCATTTGTTCATATATTTACACAGGTATTAGACTGTTTAAAATTATACGCTCAACACTGAGGGGTACGCACTTCTTCTACTTTAAAGGACCGTCATTATGCTACACAGTATCTGGTGACTTATCAGCTCTCCAAATCAGTGTAGATCCTCAAAAAAACTCTTTCTTAACTCAAACAAACTCTTTCTTAAGTGACACTGACAAACTGACCTCTGAAGTTTTCATGACGGCTCCAGGATTTCAGCGGAAGGGAATTTCCCAGCTGGAGTTGTAAAACCTATCTACTTTCAACTGTCACGCAGTATATATATATATATGCATATATATATATACATATATATATATATATATATATATATAGTGTTCTATTTTTCTAGCATATCAGATGCTGAGAATAAGATGGAGTTCCCATAGTGCTCATGGAGTTTTCTGTGTAGGGCAAAAGGTCTAGACATTATCAGGGTTTTTTTTTTTAAAGATTTTATTTATTTGACACAGAGTGAGAGAGATCACAAGTAGGCAGAGAGGCCGGCGGAGAGAGAGGGGGAGGCAGGCTCCCTGTTGAGCAGAGAGCCTGATGTGGGGCTCGATCCCAGGACCCTGAGATCATGACCCAAGCCGAAAGCAGAGGCTTAACCCACTGAGCCACCCAGGCGCCCCTCGACATTATCAGTTTAACGGTGAATGCCAAAACGTTCAAAATGAAAGTCCAATAGGATTTGTTTTATGGGGCTCTCACATATGTCTCAGCTTTGTCTGTCTTGGGAGTTTATCAGTGCACATCATAAAATATTCCCTAGTGGGCACTAATGCCAATATAATGGTGCTCGTGATGCACCAAGTGGTAATGTGTATGGTGCAATATTAGAATAATGTTTAGGGAACAACTAACTATATAAAGTTTAATTAGTCAGAGCACAAACTTTCCAAGCTCTAAACAACTTAATTATTTGCTGGCTAACAGTGTAATAACTGCTTCTCAAGCAGCACACCCTAAGGGAGACTGTGCACATAATGACAGTGACGATGAACACAGCCCATCAGAATTTCAGGAGCTTTGACCTTCCTGCCCTGAGCAATAAGTCCCTGTCCCTTGCCTGCACCCCTCACACTCCTTCTCTCTCCTGTGTCCTATGCCCATTCAAGCCTACCCTTTAGGAATCATTTGCGGTCTGCACTAGACACCCTTCACTCACCAGGCATTTATTGAGCATCTGCTGTATGCCAGCAACCTGGTTCCTGACTCCTTGCAGTTTACTGAGCAGCGCTGGTCCTCTTAAGTTCTGTGCCTGACTGCTGCTCACCTTCCCCTTCCTACATCCATAACCAGGTCTGATGGACACGGCACAGTCTTCCCCGTCACATGAAGAACAGATGTTCTTGCACCGCTTCTCTGAGCCTGAAGCATCTTGGACCGTAGGCTTGTGTCCCTTTCCTGCTTGCAACTGCCCAGGCTGCAGAGCAGGCAGGACTCAAGAGAGGTGGGTGTGGTCTCCAATGCCAGAGGAGCTGGGCTGCCTTCCCATTTCCAAGTCAGGGCCCAGCTGGCCTCTTCAAAACTTTGAGCTTCCGTGGAGGTAGAACTAACCAGCCTAAGAATGGGGAGGCTCACTTGAGACCTTTGCTACCTCAGCTAAAGTAGCTTAGTGGGCTGTTCCTTATATGGAGTACTCAGGAAAATTGTTTGCAACTCGGTATACCAAAAAGCTAATGATGTTAGTGGGTTCTCGCAGCTTGTAGGGCAACTTTATACCAACTAGAAAAAGCAAAAGTCTCCCCTCTGAGAAGACAAATTAGAAGCATGTGCCCCGGGGTGCCTGGGTGGCTCAGTGGGTTAAGAATCTCCCTTTGGCTCAGGTCATGATCCCAGGGTTGTGGGATTGAGCCCCATGTCCGGCTCCCTGCTCAGCTTCTACCTCTCCCTCTGCTGGTGCACTCTCTCTCTCTCTGTCTCTCTCTCTCTGTCTCTCTCATATAAATTAATAAAATCTTAAAAAAAAAAAAAAGGGAAGCAGCAGCATGCTTAGGGCAAATGCAGCCTCCCACACAGAGTCAGGCTGGCATCCCATGTGCTGGCCTTCAGCTCCTATAGGCCTTCCCCTGTGCCGGTGCCTTCTGCAGCCCAGGAACCACACCTGCATGAGGGCAGCCCTGGTTTCTCAGTTTAGTAGTGACTCTGGTGGACAGGCTGGGTTCCAGAAGCGCTGGTCTCTCTCTACCTCAGCAGGGCACTTTTCCAGGAATGCCATGTTCACATGCAACCCCTACACAGCCAGCTCTCATTCAGGCTCAACTCCCATGTCACCTTGAGGGAGTGGGGGTTACCCGACACACCTTTCCTGGTTTTAGTGGTCTTCCACGTGATCCCGTGGCATCTCGGGCTTACCTCTGCTGCAGCTCCTGGAATATTCTATTGTAATGGTTAGTCTGTTTGCTTCTTGCTTATAACGTGAACCCGTGAAAACAGAGAATTTGTTTTACTTAATTTTGCTCCCACTTCCTGGTTGGGCATCACTCTCAGCTGATAAACTTGCATCTTGTTTGAAAAAAAGAGAGAAAGTTAGAACTGAACTTCTAAATGCCTCCACGACCAAATCTACCGCCCACCTGTGTCTGTACTGTGCGCTCTGCCTTCTCTCCTGATACCATGACACAATGGCCCTTGTGCTTATCTGTGGCCAACCCCTGTCCTTCTGCTCCAGGATAGTCATTTCCAAATCGCCTCCGCCTTATGAATCACTGGTTTTTCTCTCTAAACTGCATTATCCCTGTCAGAACAATACTATGCTGTGGCATTACATGTTACTAAAAAAATCTCTGTCCAACTACCGCGCAATTTCTCAGTTCTATTTTATAGCAAAATTACTTTAAAGAATTGCCCAAATTCTGCCTATACTTCTACCTTTGCTATTCTCTCTTGTGCCAACTCTAACCAGGCTTTCCCCCAGCCCCTCCACTCCACCAACACTGCTCTCATCCAGGCCACTGGTGGCCTCCATGTTGCCCAATCCAACGGTCCATTCTCTGTCCTCATTTACGATCTATAGCATCACTGGTTGGCGGTGATGACTCTCCTGGGAATACCATGATCATTTGACTTCCTGATCCTTATTTCCTGTCCTTCCTCACTGAAAGCTACCTTTCAGACACCTATGAGAGCATCCCCATCTTCCCGGCTTCCAAATACTGGAGCACCCCAAGGCTGAGTCCTCAGTGTTTTCCTCTATCCAGTCTCATACTCTCTGTGACTTTGTCCTGCCCCAGGACTTTAAATATAAACTACAGTTGACCCTTGAGCCACTTGGGTTTGAACTGCATGGATCCATTCATAGATTTTTTTGTCGATAAATTCAATATTATAACTGTATTTTCTCTTCCTTATGATTTTCTCAGTAACATTTTCTTTTGTCTCACTTACTTTATTGTAAGAACACAGCACATAATACATAAAACATATAAAATATGAGTTAATTGACTATGTCATTAGTAAGGCTTCCAGTCAAAAGTAGGCTATGAGCAGTTAAGCCTACTGAGTAGTTAAGTTGGGGAGGCAGAAGTTACACAGATTTCCAAATGTGTGGTCAAGTGCCCATAACCCTTGCATTTTTCAAGGGTCAATGGACAAGCTGGTGATTCTCAAAGTTTTATCTCAAGCCCAGACCTGGTCTCTGAATTCTGAGATTATATTCCCAAATATAACTCAAATATATTCCTAAATATAACTCAATACCTTCACTGGGATTTCTAACATGCATCTATGACTTTTATTTTTATTTTATTATTTTTTAAAGATTTTATTCTCTTGCACAAGCGAGAGAGCACACACAAGGGGAGAAGCAGACTCCCCACTGAGCAGGGAGCACAACGTGGTGCTCAATCCCAGGACTGAGATCAAGACCTGAGCAAAGGCAGACACTTAACCAACTGAGCCACCCAGCTTCGCCTTGAGCAGCTCTAACTTAACATGACCAAAATTAAACTCCTGATTTTTTTTTTTGGACCTCCAAACCAATTCGTGCATTCTCCCTTCCCCCATAACTGATACCTCTGTTTCCAGTATTTGCTCCCAAACATCATTAACTCTTTTCTCACCTCACCAGCAGTCCACCAACAGTCCTATTGGTTCTTCCTTCAAAACCCAACCAGAGGGGCGCCTGGGTGGCTCAGTGGGTTGAAGCCTCTGCCTTTGGCTCGGGTCATGGTCCCGGGGTCCTGGGATCGAGCCCCGCATCGGGCTCTCTGCTCAGTGGGGAGCCTGCTTCTCCCCTCTCTCTCTGTCTGCCTCTCTGCCTAGTTGTGATCTCTGTCTGTCAAATGAATAAATTGAAAAAAAAAATCTTAAAAAAAAAAAAAA
>ML111685.1:0-34076 GCA_003697995.1 Taxidea taxus jeffersonii
TTTGCTTTCTGACTTTGAAAGGGCAGAAAGCAAAAGCTTTTCATAATCCAGGTATGAGAGGTTAAAATGCAGTCAGATCACTTTGCTTCTCTGTTAAAATCCCAGCAGGGCTACCAATTCATTCAGATTAAAACATGCAAGTCCTTGCAGTGGCCCACATGACCCTACACAGTCTGTCCGCACCCACGCTCCTGGCCTTCATTTTAACTATTTTCCCTTTGACTCACTGACCTCCAGGTTATGGATCTTTACAAGGTCTGTTTCTTCTGCCTGGTTGCTCGTTTTCCCCTGCTTGGTAATTCCCTCATCACTTTTAAATTTGTGCTAATATGTCACCTTCATAATGGGGCTCACCTTTATCGAATTTAGATTGCCATTTGCCACCGACTCCCAACTCAGTACTGCTGCCTTATACATTTTCAGAAGGTGGCAGTTCATAGACTATAATATGAATGTTGTCTTGAAGTTGTGGAAAGTAGCATTCCCTTATTACCTAAGTAATTATAACTCACATATTATTATTTCTTTCCCTTAACTAGTAAGTGAGCTCCTCAGTAAGAAGTCTGTCTGTCTCTTTGACTCACTGGTAGACCCAAACATCTTGAACAACCCATGGCAAGCAATGGGTACTTAGTGAATATTTGTAGAATAAAGAGATTATTTTCAAGTTTGCTATTAGAGATAATACTGTGGTGACTATCTGTGATAGTTAATTTACCTATCAACTTGACTGGGCTGTGGAAAGCCGAGACAGTTGATCAGGCATTAGAATGGATATCTCTGTGAGGGTGTTTTCATACGAGATTAATATTTGAATTGGTAGACCGAATAAAGCAGATCACCCTCTCTGATGTGGGTCTCATCCAATGAACTGAGGAATTAAATGCAAAAAGGAGGGAATTGCTCCTGCTGGAAAGCTTGAGGTGTGGGTCTTTTTTAGCCTTCAGACGCAAGACTGAAACACCAGTTTTTCTTGGTTCTCGAGCCTGCTGGCTTTTGAACTAGAACTTGCACCATGGGCTCTCCTGGTTCTCGGGCCTTTAGACTTAGACTGGAACTGCACATTGGCTCTCCTGCGTCTTCAGCTGGCTGACTGTCTATTGAGATTTCTCAGCCTCTATAATCGCATGAGCCAATTACTCATAATAAATCTTACATGCACATATGCCCTCCCCCACCACATGCCCTACCCTATTGGTTCTTTTTCTCTGTAGAACCTGAATACAATATTCTTAGGTTATCTTCTTGTGAGCATGTGTGAGAATTTATCTAGGTCGTTTATGTAGAAGTGAAATTGCTTGGTCTTAGGGTATATACCTGTTCCATTTTATTAGATATTACCAAAGTGCTTGGACCAATCTATGCTTTCTTTTGCCACTGTGTAGAAGTTTGTGTTTCCATGTAATTTTGCTAATCCTGATGACCAATCAGGTTTTAAGTGGTATCTCTTAATTTTTATAGACCTTTCACTGATAGTTTTACCTATATGAAATTGCATTTTTGCCAAAAACTAGTAAATAATGGTAATTTGATGTGGTTTAATGAATATTTGTACAATTTAAACTCTATACCATTCATATTTCTTCTTTTGTAAGTTACTTGTTCATGTATTTTTTATACTTTTCTGTTAGGTTGTCTCCCTAAATGCCCTGTAGTCTCTCCCTATTTTTGTTGTTCTTTATAAATACCTCCTGCTGGTCTGTGTTTGGGAATATGTTGTTTTCCTCACACAAAAATGTTTTATTTTAATGCCTTCAAATTTAGTGGTCCTGCATGATTTTTTTTGGTCTTATTTAAGAATTTCATCCATGAGGTCATAAATATATTATCCTGTATTTTTGTCTAAAAGTTTTTAGAAGTTTAAAGTTTTGTTTTTTCTTTTTAGGTTTGGAATAAATCTGGATTTATTTTTGTTTATTCTTACTTTTTTTGGTATTCCAATGTATGATGTGTAGTATGTAGTATGGAGAAGAAAAGTTGTCTTAGTTTTTTATGTGGATTGAAAACCTTATCTTTTCCCCATTGATCTTCAGTGCCAGCTCTGTTATCTCAATTTCTCATAAGAAACGTGGGTTTCCTTTGAGGCTCCGTCTTGTCTATCTCATTGGTCTGTTGCTTATCCCTGTACCAATAAGATATTTGTTTGTTACTGTAAATTTATAATGAGTGTTGATAAATGAGAGGACAATGAATCCCACTTGTTTTTCTTCCAGATTGTCTTGATGTTCTTGTATTATTTTATTTCTTTTAATATTTGCTAGAATTCTGCATTGTGTTTTAAAGTTAATCTGCTAGTGACTTTGTTTTCACTTGAAATATACCTTTTCATAAGGAAGAAAGTATCTTTAGCTTGTTCCTTTTAGACAGATTGAGTTAGTCAAGGTGACCTATGTGGAATCATAGTGAATTAATAATCACCAGAGTTGGCAGGGAAAAGTCAACATCCCAGGCAAGCAAAGGCCACAACTTAAATCAGTCTATTTTCTATAGCAAACATTGTGACTTTCCTATAACTGACGTGCTCCAGTGAGAGTTATAAATCCATAGTTCCTGGAACAATTAAAATTAAGTATTAATATTACAGGAAAACTTATAATGACTTTATGATAGACTTAATTTAAATTTTATGATCACAAACATGTAAGTTTTTATTCACTGTTTCTTTAATAGGTTGCTACACTCTTTAAAGAAGTTCTTGGAGACCTGAGTGGCTCAGTTGGTATAACATGCAACTCTTGGCCTCGGGATAATGAATTGGAGCCCCATGTTGGGCAGAGAGCCTACTTAAAAACAGAACAAAAACCTTAAAAAACTTAAGGAGGTTCTTGTCTTAGTTTGCTAAGACTTTTTCATTCTAAAATTATGATTATATTATTTCTAATAAATCTTTTCTTGCATCTGTTAAGAAGGTAGGATAGTTTCTGTACTTTAATCTGTTTACGTGGTGAATTACATTAATATATATATATTTTTTTTCTTGTTAATTAACAGATTATTCTTGTATTCCTGGAATAATGCAAGGATTTTTTTTTTTCTTTTTAAAAACCTAGCCCCCAAGTGGCTCAGTCGTTTAAGCATCTGAGTCTTGGTTTTGGCTAAGGTCATGGTCTCAGGGTTGTCAGATTAAGTCTTGCTCAGGGCACAGTCTGCTTAAGACTCTGTCTCTCTCCCTCTCTCCCTGTCCCTACCCGCCACGTACTTGTTCTCTCTCTGTCTCTGTCTCTCAAATAAATTAAAAAATCTTTAAAAATCTATGTCCTGGGGGTGCCTGGGTGGCTGTCAGTGAAGCACGTGACTCTTGTTCTCAGGGTTGTGGGTTTGAGCCCTGTCTTGGGTGTAGAGATTACTTAAAAATAAAATCTTTAAAAAAAAGGAAAAAAATCCACACTTTGGCTTGGTTTTGCCAATATTTTATTTAGTATTCTTGTATCCATTTTTACAAATGAGATTGGCTTATCCTTTTACTTTTTTGTGTCATTCTTTGGTTTTATTATTAGCATTATGTGAGACTTGGTGGGATGGGAAGCTTTTCTCTTATTTATAATAATTTTGGGGACAGGGTTGTGCCTGTGAGTGTTCTTTGTCAGGAAATAATTTAGCTATGTACTATATTGTGTGTGCTGTTAGATTTGGATTTTTCCCTCGTCTTACTTTATATTTTCTGTTATCAAGTCTTCTCTTGTTTCTTTTTCTTGTTGCCTCTTTCCTGTCTTCTGTTGAGTTAAAGGAGTTCTGCTGGTTTAGAAGTTCTGTATTACTTGGTTGATAACTCATAGTTATCATGCATCCTTGACTTAAAGTCTAAGGTTAATCTGTGTTTCTGTCCTCCCGAATTATATAAGACCCTGGAATTGCTTCAACTCTAATACTCTCTCATCTAATATGTTGTTTTTGTTGCCTGCTCTGTTAGGTGCACTTTGTTCCCACCCACCCCTGCCATCCCTTCTGTGTTGATGTTTTACTTTTAGTCAGTGCTCATTTATTTCTTTTTTAAAAGGATTTTATTTATTTATTTGTCAAGGAGAGTGAGAGAGCAGCACACACAAGTAGCAGAAGAGCCAGGCAGAGGACGAAGCAGGTTCCCTGTTGAGCAAGGAGCCGGATGTGGGACTTAATCCTAGGACCCTGGGATCATGACCTGAGCTGAAGGCAGACACTTAACCAACTGAGCCACCCAGGCTTCCCCAGGCTTCCGATAGTCAGTGCTCATTTAGATCTACACACAGGCAACCAGATTCTCTGTGTACCATTGCTTCTTGCTACTGTTTCTTTCTTCTAGAATCAGTTTGTTTCTTACCAAGTTTTGGAGATGCTAAACTGTTTCAGTCTCTTTGTCTTCAAATGCCTTGATTTTGTTCTTACTCTTGAAATTATAGTTTACCTTGGGGGAGAATTTTAATCTGACAGTAATTTTCCTGAAGCACTTTGGAAATGATACTCCATTATCTTCTGGAGTTTACTCTGTGTGCTATTTTTGTTTTTTCTTTAGAAATTCTTCCCCGCCCCCAGGTATTCTTTTAAAGATCTTACTTATTTTTTTTTTTTTAAAGATTTTATTTATTTGACAGACAGAGATCACAAGCAAACAGAGGCAGGCAGAGAGAGAGAGGAGGAAGCAGGCTCCCTGCCAAGCAGAGAGCCCGATGCGGGACTCGATCCCAGGACCCTGAGATCATGACCTGAGCCGAAGGCAGAGGCTTAATCCACTGAGCCACCCGGGCGCCCCTAAAGATCTTACTTATTTATTTGATAGAGAGAGTGTGTGAGAGAGAGAGTAGAGTGAGCGATAGTGAGGGGTGGGGAGGGCAGAGGAAGAGGCAGAAGCAGGCTCCCAGTGAACAGGGAGATAGATAGGCCCTTGATCCCAGGACCCTGGGAACATGACCTGAGCTAAAGGCAAGTGCTTAACTGACTGAGCCACCCAGGCTACCCCACCCCCGCCCCAGCTGTTTTTTTTTTTAAATTGTGTTAGATTAGTCACCATACAATATATCATTAGTTTTTGATGTAGTGTTCCAAGATTCATTGTTTACATATAATACCCAGTGCTCCATGCAGTATGTGCCCTCCTTAATACCCATCACCAGGCTCACCCATACCCCCACCCCTTTCCCCTTTAAAATCCTCAGGTTTTTTCTCAGAGTCCACAGTCTCTCATGGTTTGTCTCCCCCCCGATTTCCCCCAATTCACTTCTCCTTCCCTTCTCCTAATGTCCTCTATGTTATTCCTTATGGTCCACAGTGAAACCATACGATAATTGACTTTCTCTGTTTGACTTATTTCACTCAGCATAATCTCTTCCAGTCCTGTCCATGTTGATGCAGAAGTTGGGTCTTCATCCTTTTTGATGGCTGAGTAATATTCCATTGTAGATATGGACCATGTCTTCTTCATCCATTCATCTGTTGAAGGGCATCTTGGCTCTTTTTTTGGCTGTTGTGGACATTGCCACTATGAACATCCCCCAGCTATTTTTTAACTTTTTTTTTTTCCTTAAGAGTTCTGCACTGCCATCACAATGGGTGTAGAGAGAGAGAGAGTGTGTGTGTGTGTGTGTACAGTACTGTCTGGGAAACGTTGGGATTTACTGGATATGTGGATTCAGTTCAATTCAGGAACCATTTGAGCATATTCTCTTAAAATATTTCTTTTACTCCATCTATATTCTCTCTTTCCCCTTTCTGTATGTATCTTGGGCCATTTCATTTTATCCATCAAGTTTCTTAGCTTCTTTTTCATATTTTTCATATATTATTTTATCATTTTGGATTCTTTCTGGTTAATTTTCTTGGGCTATCCTGAAGATTTCTAATTATCTCTTCATTGGGACTGAATTTATTTAATTCATCTACTGAAATTTTGGGGGGGGGTCTATTGAGTTTTTTGTTTCAGTTACTAAAAAATTTCTGTACATTTTCTTTTTCAATCCCTCCTGTTCTTTTTTCGTAATGTCCTATTCTTTACTTTTAGAAATCTCTAACAATTTTAAGCATACTTATTTCAAAATTGCTTTCAGACTCTTGCAAAAGAACAAGTTCTTGAGGAGCCAGTCCTGCTGTGTGAATGGGGTTCATTTGTTCAAGTGTATTACATTTTTTTTTTTAATTTTGTACTTACCACCTAACCTGAAGTTTCATTGCATTCCTGTCCTTGTGTGGTATTGGAATCCATGCTCCCAGTGTTATTACCTGTTGCTGGGTCCTCCCTATACTGTGCCTGCAACAATGAGCACCGTCAGTTCACGTGCATGTTTATTTCTTTGGGATAAATTGCTGAAAGTAGAGTAGATGACTAATGGGAGTGCTTTTGCTATTTACTGACAAATTGAGTTGTTTTCTTCTGGAATAATTTGTCAGCCTCACTCCTTTTTCTAAATCCTTGTTCCTGAGATATCGAAGATCGAAATGATATGGACATATATTTATATATCTCTTCTCAGAGCTGTAGGCATCCTATCACAGGCTTCTCCCAGGGTTCCTAAGAAGTGGTTTCTGGCGTGACCTTCCTACCTAACTCCACCCTCTCATGATTAATAGGTTTTCCATGTGTCACACGTGCTCTGAAGTATTGGTACGTGCGCTGAAGGAGACAGGGCTCTTTATGATTACTTTTCAACATGAAAAAAGATGTGTATATGCCTCACATTTATCTGCTCCATTTACCAGCACCCAGCTTAATCCTGCCTCAGTGAATTTAATGAGATTAACGGGTGCTATTTCTTTAATCTCCAGGAGAGCACTGCTTCAGGTAACAGCATCATTCTGGGGTTCTTGGAACTGAAGCATAGAACAGTGCTGAGATGGAATAAAATTTATGGGAACATAGTCCTCAGGCCTTCCAGCTTTTAAGTATAACAATTATAATGGCGATACCTTCCTAAGGCCATTTTTAGAACAGTGTTATATCAGAAACCTCTAAAATAGAATTGGCATATTTTAAGTATCATTTTTTATTAAGTTGTAGATTATATAAAATATTGCCTTTATTCTTGCTTAAAAACACTGAAAAGAAACATGGTATGAGTCCAAGAAATTAATTTTAAGTTTCACAATATGATTATGATTAGGTAAGAATAAGCACCTATGTTTTTTTAGATGTGTGCTTGTAAGTATAAGGAGTGAAACAACATGAAGTCTGGGATTTGCTTTCAAATTCAGTGGAGAAGGAGGAGGAGAGAGAAGGATGGGTTGACAGTTGCAGGAAGTCTGGCCAAACTTGTCAAATTTGTATATGATGGGTTTGTGAACACTTGACATATTTCATTATTTACTAAAAAGGTGGTCTTTAAGTTAGGGGTTGGGGGCGGGTAGAGAGAGAACCCTGTGGAGACTCGGAGTTTAAAGGAAGAGCCAAGGGAAATTTGTCTGACAGAGGGGGAAACTTGGCTGAAGCCAACTTTGTTATTGTTATGATTGTCACGAGTTAGCTTCCTGCTGCCATCTAATGGTACAAATGTAGATAGAGATATGTATGTGCATGTACATAGACGCCACACACACACACACACACACACACACACACACACACACACACACTTTCCATTGCTCTTAAGCCTGTGTCTGGGTTTTGATTCTTCACTTTTGTTAATCAGGATGTGAATACTGGAAGGGATATTAGAGGTCATGTAGTCTATCCGTTTCATTCTGCCGCAAGGACCTTGAGTAAAACATGTATTTCTGTGCTTGGGCATCTTTTTATCTCATCTCATGGACCCTCACCACATTTTTGAATCATAAAAAAACCAGAGATGTTGCTCTACTTTCATATATGAAATGGAGTCACTGGGGTGGGAGGCAGAGGGTAAGTGGTTTTGCTACTTTTTAAAACCACCTAAAGTGGTTAACTTGAATTCAGGCCTTTTGATAGCCATCCCAGAACTCTTCCTGATGTGTTTTCTTTTTTAAAGATTTTTTAAAAATTATGAGAGAGAGCGAGAGAGAGGAGGAGCAGAGGGAGAAGGATAAGCAGACTCCACACTCTCTGCAGGCTCAACAAAGGGCTGGATGTAGGGTTCTTATCTCACAACCCTGAGATTATGAGCTGAGCTGAAACCAAGAATTAGACACTAATCCCACGGCACCACCCAGGTGTCCCTCCTGTTGTGTTTTCTGATGTTAGCCCATAAGACATAAGTATCACTGATATGTGAGTACGGAAACTGTTCTGCAGTGATCTCGTTTATATATATATATATTTTTAAAGATTTTATTTATTTATTTGACAGACAGAGATCACAAGTAGGCAGAGAGAGAGGAAGGGAAGCAGGCTCCCTGCTGAGCAGAGAGCCCGATGTGGGGCTCGATCCCAGGACCCTGGGATCATGACCTGAGCCGAAGGCAGAGGCTTTAACCCACTGAGCCACCCAGGCACCCCTCGTTTTTATATTTTAAGGCCTAAATTTTAATTCTGATATCACAGATTCTATTCAGTGGCTCTAAAGTTGTGAATGTTCAGGTTTGAAATTCAGTAGTAAAATACTTACCACTGGGTTCAGCAGCTATGTTCTATTCTGTACCAGAAGTAAGATTTTCTAAAGATTTTATTTAGAAGGCATACACAGCTGGCTGCCTTATATATAGAATTTCAGAAACAATTTCCTGACTCAAAATATATTTTCCCAAACCTGCTATACTCATCTCTGACAAATGGCTCTCATCCTCTTTCTCTACCATCCTCTCTGCCTGCTCCTCTTGACGCTCTGTAGGTTCTGAGCCAATCTCAAGTTTCCAAGTACCCGCAATGCTTTTCTGCCTTGTTGTTCCGAATGCTCTTTGCTTTTCCTTGAATGCCCTTCTTTAAGGCTGAGCTCACATTTCATCATCTTCATTTCTAATGAAATCTTCCTTCATAGCCCCCCACAAGAAATCTCCCTGTTTCCTAGGGTTGCCATAACGTACCACAAACCAAGAGGCTTCAACAACTGAGATTCATTGAACAAGTCCAAGATCAAGCGGTCAGGACAGTTGGTTCTTTCTGAGGGCTGTGAGGAAAAATCTGTTCCATGCCTTTCTTCTAGCTCCTGATGATGGCCTGGCAAGTTCTGGTGTTTCTCGTAGGTAGAAACATCACCCCAAGTCCCTGCCTTCATCTTCTCTTGGCCTTCTCCTCTCATGAATGTCTGTCTGCAAATCCTCCCTTTTTATAACGAGAGCAGTCCTATGGGACTAGAGCCCACCCTACTCCAGTATGACCTTATCTTAATTAATTACATCTGCAAAGACCCCATTTCTAAATCAGGTAGTACTCTGAGGTACTAGGGTGTAGAATTTCAACATACCAATCTTGCTGGGGACAGAGTTGGGGAGGAACCATAGTTCGACCCATAAAATTCCTTCTTTTGAATTTTTTCACTGCTTATTTTTATGTTTTTATTCATGGAATATATCACATTCTGTGTGGTTATCTGTCTTGCCTCTCCTAAACTGTAAGGTCTTTGAAGGCTGACGCATTCTTCATATAACCTGTAGTGCCAAGCACAGAGGATGGGTAAATGTTTGTCAGGGGTCTTGCGTAGTTTTCACTATGCTTACCTCTGGCACCCAGGTTAGGCTATGCACTCCAAATGGCAAGAGGCAGAATTTTATTAAAATGGAGGCAAATCCAGACTTTTTCTAGGGAACTGTCTGCATATAATTGAGTTTGTGTACATTGTAGGAATCAGGACAAAGTGATTGGGATTTGAAATCAGGTTGAGAACCAGGGCTGTGTTAGTCTACTTCATGGGGTCAGCTAGGAGTGAGGCATGGCTGGGAGAGAGCGTATGTGTGTGTGTGTGGTGGTGGGGTAGATAGAATGAGAATGAAAAAAATATGGCTATCAGAAAACCAGGGAAGGGGCAGCTGGGTGGCCCAGTCAGTTAAGTGTCTGCCTTTAGCTCAGGTCATGATCTCAGGGTCCTGGGATCTAGCCCCACATCAGGACTCCCTGCTTAGTGGGGAGTCTGTTTCTCCTCATTATCCCTCTTTTTCTCAAATAAATAAATAAAATCTTAAGAAAAAAAAAGGTCAGGAAAGACTCTGTGTTAGTGAATGAATAGGTAGCCTAATGTCAGAGTATCAGAAAGATGCCACCCAAGAAGTGAATAGGAGGGTTAGAATTACAAGAACATTCCAAAACCTAATGCTTGTGTTCAGAGGACAGAGATCCTACAGGAGTTGAAAGGAGGATGTAAGCAGGAAAACAAGACCAAGCATCAGTGTCCAGGATATATGGCAAGGGGGCAAAATGCCTCTGCAAGGGTCTTTGCCCAGTCCAGGGGTCTGTCTGGGCAACACAAGTACAGGTGTCCAAAGCGAAAGAAGCTAATTTGATGTGCACCAGGCTGCTGCCTTTTCCCAGGGAGCTTGCATCATCGTGAAGACCAGGAATAGATCCGTAAGTGCAGCCTGTTTAGGCCCCAGTTGGAGGGAGAAGGAGAAGCTGGCTGGAGCAGGGGGTCACAGGCTTGCACAGCCCCAGACAGCCACTGCCGCCAGCCCTGGCACTCAGGTGCCAGTCTCAGAGGAGGCCAGCCTTCATTTGCTGTTCATTTAGTCAAAATACTCAGCTAGACAACCAGGAAAAAAGAACAAGCCATTGTTCCTTCTCTCAGATGCTTACAGATTCACGGGGAAATAAAACATATTTAAGAAAAAGCAGACGACCATCCAGTGCCTGGCATGTATTGGAAAAGTCCAAGGTGAGCGGGAGAGGAGGCTTCTTTGCAGAGGCAAATTCTACCTCTAAGGCCGTGCTCAGCAGAGTGAGGTCGTCGGCCGGCAGCATCAGTGTCACCTGGGAGCCTGTTGGAAGTTAGGCTCCACTCTCAACTTCAGAGTTTCCTAATGTCAAGGAATCCACATTACACAAGCTCTGGGGGAATTCTTACACATACTGGAGTATGGGAGTATAGGAGAGGATGGGGAGTCATACTTGGGAGGCAGGAAGGGGAAAAGGGACATGCAGGTAGGGATGAGTGATGAAAGAGAGACCACTTCCAAGCCGTTAGTTAGGAACTGGGAGTTCCCAGGGACGGAGAGCAGGGCAAGCAGGGAGCAGCACACACACCTGGTAGGCCAGAACTTGACTCTGTCATTTCAATTAACATTTCCAAATATGTGTTCCTCAGACGTTCCACGAAAAAAGGATTCCAAGAGCAAATTTGTTTAGGGAACATTAGATTCCGTTTACTCTTCTTAGAGATTTGCAGGGTGCATAAACCCATTAGAGGCATCAAAGTTCCTTTTAAAAAAGTGTATTTACATAACAAGTTCTGATGCTTTGCTAACTCAGAGTGTGGTCCGAGCATCAGCACTGCAGGGAGGTGGTTAAGAGCCCAGAATCTCAGGCTCCATCCCAGAATCAGAACCTTTGTTTACTGAGATCCCAACGTGGCTGATAAACACATTAAAGTTTGAGAAGTCCTGGTTTAACCCATGGAACCTCTTTTCATGGAATAGAATAGTCATTCTGTGGAACCCACTTTGGAAATGCTGCTTTAGGCAATGGGAAGCCAGTGATTTTGAGCAAGAAAGCACCATAAGGAAAGTGGACTTGCCCTGGTGACCCTCACTGCACAAGACACTCTTTCAAAAATCCCAGGAAGGAATCTTTCCCTGACTCTTCTTCATGCTTACTCCCAGAGAAAACTTCTCATCATTTCTTCCAGTACAGGAGATCTCATTCAGTCATGAAGTTCAACAGGCTTCAACAGGCTATTCTGGCCAGAGCCATAGCAACCTGTAAACCACTGGTCTATAAACTCTTTGGTCCCATGGAAACTTTAACATGGAAGCTGGCCATCATTCACACTGATGATCATGCTTTAGTGCTTCAAGTGTTGGTGGCATCTTTGGACCCCTGTTCATTGAAGACCCAGTTCTTTAATGGTCTATGTTTCTGGGCAGTTTTTAGCTAAGATGTACCACAATAGTCTTCTTTTCAAACATGGTTGTTTAATTACCATTTATTGTATTTTAAAAATAACTTTTAAAAATCTTGCCCTAAAAGGTCATTCTGAATTATTCTCTAGTTGTGTGTCATCTTGAAAGCAAGAATCATGCTAGTCTTGTTTTGAACTCCCCAACAGGAACATAGGTTTTTTACTAACAACAAACGGTGGGAAAGCATAGATTTCCTGGAGCTATAAGATGTCAAGATTTGGTGGTGACCCTCCAAAGAAGCCCAATTGTTTGGATTATTATGTCCCAAGAGTGGTGGTGTAGCATTCAAGAGGGTTAACTGAGATGGTGACAGTTGAAATGTCGAAAGATTCTATAGGGACAGACATTGTGGGCATGCAGTAGCCCACGGGAGAGCCTCTGGAAGGTGACTGAGGAGGAGGCATGACCAGGCCTGGGAACAATGCAAGGGGGACCCACAAAAGACAAGGGCGAGCATCAGGTCAAAAGACGAGCACAGGAGGTTATTGGACAAAACCCGATAAAGGCTGCACAGCGTTCGACCTGGAATCAAGAAGTTGAAGACCTCAGTATGTCCCCTCCAATGCCTGCCAGCACCACCTGCCTTTGTGTTAAAAGGAGGCCGGAATGGGGGGCAAGCTAAAGAATGGGGACCAGTTTCCTCTCTTTGTGCCCCTGTCCCCCTCCTTTGTATACACCCTCCACCCTGAGTAAACTGTTGTTCTCAGAGCCGAAATGGAGAGCACTCATCCTCTGTAGAAGCAGATGCTGCTCAGGAGGGCACAGCCAAAGCAGAGTCCAGAGGCGAGACCCCCCCAGGTAACACTGGAAGGAGTCAAGTCTACCTATAGGAGCCTATGCAAGAGTAGCCTAACGAAGCCTAAATCAAATTTAACAATGTTTTTCTTTTTTTCCTTTTTTTTCTCCTTCCTCCCATGAGTCAGAACTTTGATAGGAGAGCAACTCAGTGATTCTGTTTGAGAAGCTTAAGCCACGAGGGCCCCAGTCAGATGTGGTGAACATCTCCCTCCTGGGGTCATTCTGGAAGTGAGGGTCTGACTGCAAAGTCACACTTCTGCCATCTAGTGCCAGCCCCAGAGGCCGTGTCATCACACCTGTTCTGGCTTCCTTGGTAAATGCACCTTTGACACCTCATGAGAAAAAGACAAATCAGCAGGATGACAGCAGGTACTCGGAAAATTCTATAAAGATTGCTGAAAGAGACATGGCCAGAATATCCTTCAGACCCCAGAGTATGCACAGACCCGCTGTCCTTCTTTGTCTTTCCTTCGCCTCACTGTCCCTTCTTCAGGTCCCTCTGCCCCAACCCTGCCTCCCAAGAAAGGTGCAGCCATGCCAGAAAAGGCGCCTCATCTGTCACACCCTTGCGTCCCCCCTTCTTCTGTTCTGTGCGTGGAGAGAAGTTCCACACTTACCCTGGCTGAAAATTCTCTAGAATCCAGTAGACAGCATGCCTTCGTAAGGATAGGCCTAGACCCGTGATTTATCATTTTAAACGGTTTTTATAACAAAAGTGACACCTGCTCACTTTGGGACACAGGCAAAATAAAAGGGCCCCACCGTCTCCGCACCTGTTTTTTTACTTATATCAGGAGGTACCCATTGGTAGTGGGCATGGGTAAGACATCCTAGCATGGACAGGCAAATCAATGCAAGAGAGGAAAAAGGAACTTCTAAATGACCAGGGGAGGATCAGTTGAAGCCCCCTAGCCTCTCACCCCCAGAGCTCGTGTGCAAAAGCTGCTTCTGGCAGCTCCCTGGAGGTCCTCCCCTGCAAGTGTGCACAGCCCACGCTTGCCACAGACGTCTGGTCACAGGTACAGGTTTGCGCGGGGGACGTGGATGCTGGAGAACGGGCTTTTATGAAAAGCCTCCTCCAATGCGGTAAGTAAGTAAAAAAAGTAAATAAACAAATTCGCTCATGCATTTAATTATTTTAAAGATTTTATTTTAAAATTTTTAATCTCTACCCCCCAATGTAGGGCTTGAACTCATGACCCTGAGAACAAGATTTAGTTGCATGCTTGACTGACTGAGCCAGCCAGGTGCCTCTACCCAAGCTTTTAATTTAAAATCTACACACAACTTTTGTTAGGAAAGTCATAAGTCCAATGAAAAAGGGTTAAAAGATACATAAGCAAAAGCAAAGAATCCTGTAGTCTAATGGTCAGAGAGTCACTATAAGCATCTTGTCTTAGAAATTTCCAGCCTTTAATTCTATACAATAATTAGTTAAGATTGTGTTTTGATTATGTCATGAACTATATTTGTTAAATATTTGAATATTTTTTTTAAAGATTTTATTTATTTACTTGACAGAGAGAGGGAGGGAGAGCAAGCAAGCACAGGCAGAGGCAGAGGGAGAAGCAGGCTCCCTGCCAAGCAAGGAGCCCGATGTGGGACTCGATCCCAGAACCCTGGGATCATGACCTGAGCTGAAGGCAGAAGGCAGCCGCTTAACCAACTGAGCCACCCAGGCGTCCCTTGAATCATATTTTTAAAAACAGCTTTATTGAGTATCATTGATATATCAAAAAAGTCACCCATTTTAAGTAAATGGTTCTTCGTGAAATTATAGAATTGTGCAATCACCACCACAATCTAATTTTAGAACATTCTCATCACCCCAGAAAGAAGCCTTCTGTCCATTCTGCAGTCAGTCCCCATTCCCACCGCCTAGCCCCGGCAACCACTAATTTACTTTCTCACTCCATGGATTTGCCTTTTTCTAGACATTTCATATAAATGCAGTCCTACAACATGTCGGCTTTTTCATTTGTATTCTTTCCCTTACTGTGCTTTTGTTGTCCATCTTATTATAGCTTGTATCACTACTTCCTTGTTTTTATTGCTGAGTAGTATTTCATGGGTTGGATATACCACATTTTGTCCATCCGTTCATCAGCTGACAGACAATTGGGTTGTTTCCAATTTTCAACTATTCCAAATAATGCTGGTATGAACACTTGTCTACAGGCTTTTGTGTGGAGGTGTTTTCTTTTCTCCCAGGTGTATACTTAAGTGTTAAATTCCTGGGTCATGTGTTCACTCTTGTGTTAACATTTGGATTACATTTTTAAGGTGCTTACTTGGACCAGTCTGTATTGAAACCTTCACTAGGTTTTCATTTCACTAGGAAATGAAGTCAGGAGTGTCTGGGGGAAAACTCTGAGATACAAGATCTCCTGGTGTAATTAAAATCACAGGAATTTAGATAGGGCCTAAGGTTATCTTTGGGTGTTAGTCTAGCAGAATGTGAAGATGGGTTTCTTCCTGTCTAAATTCTGATTGACGCACAAACGTAATGGACATAAAATGCAACATAAAGGGACGCCTGAGTGGCTCAGTTGGTTAAGCAGCTGCCTTCGGCTCAGGTCATGATCCCAGCGTCCTGGGATCGAGTCCCACATCGGGCTCCTTGCTCTGCAGGGAGCCTGCTTCTCCCTCTGCCTCTGCCTGCCTCTCTGTCTGCCTGTGCTCGTTTGCTCTCTCTCCCTCTCTCTCTGAGAAATAAATAAATAAAATCTTTAAAAAAAAAAAATTTAAAAAAAAAAAAGCAACATAAATGTGAGACTGAGTCTGACATGGGCAAAATTTAGATAAAAGGAGAATCAGAAGAAATACCTATGTTCCTACGTATACCTATTTCGTAGCAATATTATTCATAATAGCCAAAAGGTGGCAGCAACCCAAGTGTTCATCAGCATAGGAGCAGATAAAAAATGTGGTCTATCCATGCAACGAAATACTTTTCAGTCTTAAAAAGGAAGGACATTCTGACCTAGGCTACAACGTGGATGAACCTGGAAGACATTATGCTGAGTGAAATAAGCCAGGCACAAAGGACAAATACTATCTTACACCACTTACAAGAAGTGTCTAGAGTAGTCAAATTCACAGAAACAGAAAACAGAAGGGTAAGGAGTTCCTGTTTCATGGGGAGTGAATTCCAGTTGGGGAAGATGAAAAAGTTCTGGAGGTGGATGGTAGATGGTAGTGACGGTTGCACAAGAACGTGAATGTAACCGAACTGTATGCCTAAAAATGGGGTATTTCATCTTTTATATATGACAATAATAAAACACACACACACAGACACAGGGATGACAGTGTAGTGAGAAGAGGGGGATTCACCCCATGCACTGTCTCTACACCTGCCCCTCACCTGCCACAGGCTGGGGAAAGGAGCTTCACTGGGGTCATTCTGAGAGCGCCATGGGATCGCTGAAGTTGGGGCACGTTTGAAATGGGGTTTGAACCTTCCTGGGAAATGCCGAGGGTGAAGGGTAGTTCAACCAGGAGTGGAGTCAGGCGCCTGCTGCTGCCTTGGGAACATGGAGACCAAGGATTCCTGAGTATTTCCTGTTGACCACAGTGGTGGCCAGAGCTGTCTGGAGCCTTGTAGAAGCCCTGGCCAAGAGAACCACCTGGGAAAGCCGGGGGCCCGCACCAGCGTATGACTGTGTGGAGTGTATGGGGTTTGGAGTTTGGTGGGGGTGCAGGAGGGTGTGTGGGAGAAAGAAAGAAAGTGTCCTGGCTCACTGGCTTGACTCGAAGGGAACGCTCACGCATCGCTGCTTGGAAACGAGGCTCCAGGGAAAACACTCCTGCTTACCCACCAACCCCCTATGTGAGATCTTTGTGGAAAAACTTCCATATTTGCAAGAAGCAGCCTCAAAGACGAAACCAGAGAGGGAGACAAAACCATAAGAGACTCTTAATCTCAGGAAACAAACTGAGGGTTGCTGAGGGGAGGGAGGCGGGTGGGATGGGGTGGCCGGCTGATGGACAGGAGGGATGGTATGTGCTATGGCGAGAGCTGTGAGTTGTGTGAGCCAGACGATTCACAGACCCATACCCCTGAAACACATAACACATTACATGTTAATTAAGAAAAAAAGAAGTCCAAAAGAAAGGTATTACAATTAATCTTTCCCCCCAGTTTAGAACAATAGGCCAGACGTTGAGCCCATTGGCCTTCCTTCATCTGTGGTCTCCGCGAGGAGCGGTCCACCGCCACCCGGAAGCAGATGGTCCTCCTTCCGCCGAACCTGCCGGAGGTCAATAGCTGCCTGACTCCACGTCACTCGCTACGTCAAGGTGTGCGTCACTCCCCTCCCTCCAGCGCACGGGAGGCACATCATTGCCCGCTTCTGCCCGAGGGGCGAGAGGCCTGAGTACCGAGCAACTGGAGATTTCGAAAAAAAGGCCAGCTTCGGTAACTTTTGTTACGGTGTATTGTTGTAACGGTCCTATTTTATTCTTATTATTGCTGTTGATCTCGCACTGTGCCTCATTCATAGGTTAAACTTCATACGTATGTGTAGGAATAAGCACAGTATGCGCAGGGTTCGGTACCACCCACGGTTTCGGGCGTCCACCGGGGGGCTTGGGCCGCATCCCCTGCGGATAAGGGGCCGCGGTGTGTGGATGAGTTACAACCTAAAGCCTGGGGTGTGCCCAAGAGTCACTGCCCGTGAGTGTCCGGCAGCATTTGGGGAAACCGCAGAAGGAAATCATAGAATCTTTTCTCCTGAAGACTGTAAGGAAAACGGATGCCAGCAGAGCCGACCAGATTTAATTTTTGCCGACCTTGTATATTTTGGAACTCTAGACGGATTCCTATGAGAAGACAGAGAACTGGACAAGAAAATGAAAATGGAATAATCTCTCTGTTTTTGACTCCATGATACGCAAGTCAAATTCTATGGGGTTCCCTGTTTGTTCCTCAGAAACACTCAGGAGCCCGATCGGTTTTCAAAGGGAGGAACTGTTTGTACATAAACGTGGTGGCTTATGAGGAGAATTGTCCTATAGTGCCCTTTAGTTGCCCCTCATTTAAAGTTTTGAGTAAGGGTAGGTCTAGGACCTGTATAATGAATATATTTATTCAAATACAAATTCATCTATTCAAGTACCCTTTTTTATTTTTAAAGATTTTATTTATTTATTTGACAGAGCACAAGCTGGGGGAGTGAGAGAGGGGGAAGCAGGCTCCCCGCTGAGCAGGAAGCCCAGTGCAGGACTCGGTCCCAGGACCCTGGGATCATGACCTGAGCAGAAGGCAGATGGTTAATGACAGAGCCACCCAGGCGCCCCTCAAGTACCTCTTTATTTAGGAACACTCTATTTGTATCCTTTCCTTCTAGTCCCCAACTCCTCAAGGACCTCTAGTATTTTGGAATCTTAACTCAGCTGCTGACCAGAGCTCTTAGCTGCATAGAGACCATATATTTTAATGCATTTGTTTGTTGCCATGGAGTATAGACTTCATTATTTAGCAACCAAAGGTAAACACAGGTTCAGAAACCTGAAGAAATTGTATAGAGGTCCTTAAAAAATGTAGGTATATTTTGCTTATCTTCTCCTTTCTTTTTTGTGGGGCGGGGGCTTTCTCTGACATCTGTGTGGGGAAATTATCGCTGTATTTTCTTCTTGTATTCTTGGAGCTGGGTATTGAGTAACTAAAATTCACGATTTGACAAGAAGGGGATGGTTGATGAATATGATTAGGCCCCATATCCATGTAGGAGACTCCATGCCAGTTCTACAGTCCCTGTGATTTTTGGAAATCTTTACGAAACACCCAACGGCAACTGCGATAAAGAACATCCATCATTCAGGGAATGGGTCTCAGCCCAGGCCGAGTCCAGCCGTGCCGGGCTGTGGTATCTTACACACGAAGTAGAGTAAGGTCCACAGTGTCCGTTTCACCTAATACACTTGGACCTTGGCCAAACCACAGCGTTCACAGTGACATGGAGATACATGGACAAATGGCCAGTAAACTTCAACATCTGTTTTTTGTCTTGAGTGTGTTTCTTTGTCTTGTCACTGTGGAAAAAAATCCCGGAAAAGTCTTGAAAGCTAATTAGCTCCAAATTTACTTTAGGAAAGAAGGGCCAAAGAGTCGTGATGACAAATTTGTCTTTGTTCCAGCTGCCAGACTGGCTTTTGACCCCTTGATTTAACATGGGTGATTATTTATTTGCACAAAGTCCTTTGTTTTTGTTTTTGTTTTGTTTTGTTTCTCAATACAGAAATCTCTTTCCTGCAGTAGGCACCTGGCTTCTGATTCCCATTTGCAGAGATTTGCCGGCTCAAATAAGCTGTAAAGTACTGTGCTAAATATCCCTCACATGTTAAATTTGTAGGCATTATAAGAGGAAATGTGTTATAATAATATGTGCTGTTTTTTGAATTTATAGTTTTTCTCCAAATTAATGCATTATCTTTAAAAACTCTTAAGTTTCAGGGGCACCTGGGTGGCTCAGTGGGTTAAAGCCTCTGCCTTCGGCTCAGGTCATGATCTCAGGGTCCTGGGATTGAGCCCCGCATCGGGCTCTCTGCTCAGCAGGGAACCTGCTTCTCCCTCTCTCTCTGCCTGCCTCTCTGCCTACTTGTGATCTCTGTCTGCCAAATAAATAAAATCTTAAAAAAAAAAAGAAAAAAAAAGCAGGTTAAACATATAAGCAGGGAGACTGCTTCTTCCTCTCTCTCTGCCTTCTCTGCCTACTTGTGATCTCTGTCAAATAAATAAATAAAATCTTTAAAAAAAACACAAAAACTCTAAGTTTCTGCCCAGTTTACATATCTTTATTACACATCCACATACTTTTCTACACTCTTTTTCATTGTATTTAAAATCATGTTCTTTTGATACAGGTAGAGATGAAAAATTAATAATTTAAAATGAGTTTTTTCTTTAAAAAATTTTTATGTTAATTCAGTTAATTAGCATATAGTATATTATTAGTTTCAGAGGTGGAGTTCAGTGATCCATCAGTTGCACACCAGACACACAAAAAAATAAACTTAAAATGAGCATTCAAGATGATCAGTGATGGTCCATTATCTTGGAAGACCAAAATTTGACTCAATTCCAGCTCATTCTGTGATAATCACAAAGCTTCTGATGGGCAATCTCATTACAGGTTCACAGACACATACTTGAGAACTATATATTTACATATACATTATATATACTATACACACACACACACACACACACACATATATATGCCCTGGCTCACACACATTCTATCTCTTTGTTTTAGAGCAAAAGGTTTTTAGGGTAAAATGAGCAGACTTGAGTGAAAAGATATGGGATCTCTGTCCCCTTTCAGTTCCTAAACTAACAATGATCCATGTCAGTCCTCTGCTGTGCAGGAAAGGCACAGAGGACCCCTTAGGATTGTCGGCCCATTTCTTTGAAGCAGCAAAACTTGTCTAGTCCCCCAACTCTGCATGTGCTGGGAGGCTGCATGCTCAGAAACTCTTGTCTACAAGCCAGCCAGGAAATAGATCTCTCTGTGGAGCTTCATCAACCTTTGCTGCCCTTTGGTCTTTGTGGAGGTCCTGGGATTGCAGGTTCTGGACCCAGTCCAAGGAAGCTCAGTTTCCTTGCCAAAATCCATGTGAATTATCCCTAGATAGAAGAATTATCCCTTTTTGCTTTTTTTTTTAAGTGTGAATTTGAGTGTCACTCATTCCCTCATATAAACACTGGCATAAATAGCTTATTTTCTCCTTGGGATCATGCTCTATCCTATGGCTGCCAAAAGAACCTGGACCCTTCTGTGGGTAAACCAGCCTCTTATCTTGTGTGGGAAGGACATTTATATGTTTATAGGTGCTTTATTACAGACTGAAAATTTGAAGTAGAATGTGAACACTGTGATAACATAGTTGAGAGTAAATTTATCTTGCTATGGTTTTGAAATGAATAAAATATACTTTAATTAGTAAAGGACAATTTAATAATTTTATTGAAATGAATTTGACTACTATGGCAAATCTAAAATACAAAGGCAATAAATAGCTAATAATACTGTGACATTACATCACCTTTGTAGGTTACATGAGACTGGGGTTCAGAGATTGAGTTTTTCGTAATTGTTAGGAAAACACAGTGCTTTGGTCAACTTCTGAGTCTCACTGTTGGCCTATTGTGATGGAGAAACATTTTCTTGCTTAGTCTGCTTTGCCTTTAGTGAGCCTAATTATATTCATGTCTAAGAAAAATGCAAGCCTATAATGCATGCCTTTATCATTTTTCAAAATGACTTTCACTATAGATAATGATCTAGTAAATTAATATGTTCTAATTAACTATTACTCAGTCATTGGATATTGAAGTTTGTAGTTCTGCTTTTTCCTTTTCTATTTGTAGTATTATGCCTTTCTTGAAATATTTTCTTAGGATAACTCTCTGGGTGTAAAATTCTTGAGTTAAACTATTGTTCATATTTACTTATTTAAACATCCTGTCCCTTTTACTTGCTTGGCTATTTTGTTCTCAGTTTTTCAAAATCATGAAATATTTTGGTCATAAAGAAAAAGTATAGAGAATGTTCTCAAATCTGTAAAGTGTTTTAAGCTCTTGTGTTAACTAAAGGGACATCTAATGAATGGAAATTTACTCCTTCAGTATTTTAGGAATGTGGTTTTGAGATCAGGTCAAAACTCTAGGTCTTACTGAGCATTTACTATGTACAATGAACACAGTCCAAAAACACAAAAAAGATTCTAGAGATGTTGCCTTGAGCTAACTCACTCTTCCCTAGGCCAGAGGCTGCTTAGAAGTTTCCTCCTTTCCTCCTGCCAGAGGTGGGTCTGCATTAAGACCTCGTCTCCCACTAGCGGCGCCTTTCCCTTGGTAGCATGGGAGGATAGGATGCGGAAGCTGAAGCAGAGGGGAAGGCCATCATTCATACGGAGGCACAGAGACATCTGGATACCCTGAACATGAACATGATACCTTGTCCTTTCACTTTGAAAGAGCTGCCTTTATAGCCTCAACCTACTTTCAGGGAAGGTGAGATGCTGGTCTGTCTCCACTCCTGCACATTCTGAAATGGCCACAGGCAGTCTGGGGGAGGGGATGTTGGATCTGTCAGGAGGTGTGTGAGGACCTTGGAAGGATCCTGTCTTTCTGGGATGAACCCCTTCCTAAAGGAGAAAGTTACCTGGAGCATCACTTCATGTTGCATGTTTTAGTTGACTTCTGCCACCTAGTGGCCATTTCTGAGAAGCTCTTTTCCCCTTTGGTTTTTTTTTTTTTAAGATTTTTTTTTTTTTTTTTTTTTTTTTTATATACAGAGATCACAAGTAGGCAGAGAGGCAGGCAGAGAGAGAGAGAGGAGGAAGCAGGCTCCCCGCCGAGCAGAGAGCCCGATGCGGGGCTCGATCCCAGGACCCTGAGATCACGACTGAGCTGAAGGCAGAGGCATTAACCCACTGAGCCACCCAGGCGCCCCTTTGTTTATTTTTAAAAGTATTTTCATGTAGGCAGACATTTGTAACTCTCAATCCCTGTTTTCTTTAAGAATATTAAGAGCAAAATACCACTGAACCACAAAGGGAAGTAACCACTGTGAGCACAAAAAATGAGAGGTGCTCAAAGAGGGGAATCGGGGCAGTCACGTGTCTATTTGGCTTGTTCCCGTCTATACTGTTTGGCTTTTTATTATCATGTGTGTATAATACTTTTATATATATATATTTAAAGATTTTATTTATTTATTTGACAGGCAGAGGTCACCAGTAGGCAGAGAAGCAGGCAGAGAAAGGGGGGAAGCAGGCTCCGTGCTGAGCAGACCCCCGATGCGGGGCTCGATCCCAGGGCCCTAAGATCATGACCTGAGCCGAAAGCAGAGGCTTAACCCACTGAGCCACCCAGGCGCCCCTGTATAATACTTTTATAATATGCGTTTGAAGCTTTGAAGTTGAAAAAAGTGTTATTAAAAATCCAAATAGGAGAGCTCAACAATCAGGAAGCAAACAACCCAAATAAAAAATGGACCAAAGACCTTAAAAGACACCTCCCCAACGAAGATACTCATATGCAAACAAGGATATAAAAGATGATTCCCATAATATATCATCAGGGAAATGCAAGTCAAAGCAACAAGATACAACATCTATCAGAACGGGCGGATTTCAGAACTCTGACGACACCAAATGCCAGCGGAGATGAGAACTCTCACCATTGCTTGAGGGAGTACAGAATGTACAGCCACTTTGGAACACAGTTCAGGGGTTTGTTATAAAACCACTTCGTGTACTCCTACCACATGATGCAGCAATTCCATTTCTTGGTATTTATGCAAAGGAGGTGAAAACTATGTTCACACGAAAACTGACATGATTGTTTATAGCAGCTTTACTCAAAATTGCCTATACTTGGAAGCAACCGAGATGCCCTTCAGTAAGTGAATATTTAACAGACGGTGGTCCATCCAGGCAGTGGAATATTATTCAGTGCTAAAAAAACATGAGCTGTCAAGGCATGAAAAGACACTGAGGAAACTTCAACACATATTACTACATGCCAGAAATGAATCTGAAAAGGCTACATGGTCTGTGATTACAACTGTATGACTTTCTGGAAAAAACAAAACTAGGGAGACAGTAAAAAGATCAGTGATTGCCAGGAGATGGATGGAGGGGGAGGAGTGATGGATTTTATTTATTTATTTATTTATTTATTTGACAGACAGAGATCACAAGTAGGCAGAGAGGCAGGCAGAGAGAGAGAGGGGGGGAAGCAGGCTCCCCACTGAGCAGAGAGCCTGATGTGGGACTCGATCCCAGGACCCTGAGATCATGACCTGAGCCGAAGGCAGAGGCTTAACCCACTGAGCCACCAGGCACCCCAGGCAGAGGATTTTTAAGGCAAACAAAATATGATGCATGAGACTGTAGTGATGGGTATACATCTTTACGTATCTGTCCAAAACTATAGAATGTACAGCACCAAGAATGAACCGTGATGTAAACTACAGATTCTGTGATTATGATGAGGAAGTATAGGTTCATCCATTGTAAGAAACGTAACTTCCTGGGGGTGCCTGAGTGGCTCAGTGGGTGAAGCCTCTGCTTTCAGCTCAGGTCATGATCTCAGTGTCCTGGGATTGAGTCTCATATTGGGCTTCTTGCTCGTCAGGGAGTCTGCTTCTCTCTCTCCTTCTGCTTCTCCCACTGCTTGTTCTCTCTCTCTCTCTCTCTCAAATAAATATATAAAAAATTTTAAAAGATTTTATTTATTTATTTGACAGACAGAGATCACAAGCAGGCAGAGAGGCAGGCAGAAAGAGAATGGAGGAAGCAGGCATTGGGATCATGACCTGAGCCGAAGGCAGAGGCTTTAACCCACTGAGCCACCCAGGCTTTTATTTAATCTTTTATTTAAAAAAACACATAACATGCCAGTGAGGGTGTTGATAATGGGGGAGGCTGTGTATGTGTGGGGTTAGGGGGCATATGGGAATCCCTGTATGTATATCTTTTTTTTTATAGATTTATTTATTTGACAGAGATCACAAGTAGGCGGAGAGGCAGGCAGAGAGAGAGGAGGAAGCATGCTCCCTGCTGAGCAGAGAGCCTGATGCGGGGCTCGATCCCAGGACCCCAGGACCACGACCCGAGCCAAAGGCAGAGGCCCCAATCCACTGAGCCACCCAGGCGCCACCCGCCCATACCTATATCTTAAGTTTTCATGAACCTAAAACTGTTCTGTGGAATTTAAGAAACAAAACAAATGAACATAGGGGGAAAAAAGAGAGAAAGAGGCAAACTAGGGAGCAGACCCTTAACTATAGAGAACAGACTGAGGGCTGCTGGAGGGGAGGGAGTAGGGGGATGGGTGAAATAGGTTTTGGGGATTAAGGAGAGCACTTGTGATGAGCACAGGGTAAGTTTTGTAAGTGATGAATCACTAAATTCTACCCCTGAAACTAATACTACACTATATGTTAACCAACCAGAATTTACTTTTTACAAGATTTTATTTATTTATTTGAGAGACAGCAAAAGCAAGAGAGATCACAGAGGGAGAAGGAGAAGCAGACTCACCACTGACTGGAGAGCCCAACCTGCAGCTTCATCCCAGGACCCCGGGATCATGACCTGAGCCAAAGGCAGAGGGTTAACCAATTGAGCCACTCAGGTTCCCCAGAATGTCAGATTTTCTTAAATTGGGAGGCACCTATAGCAGAATCTAGGGGAATCTAGAATCTAGGGAGCAAATGCCAGGCTCCCCACTCTGCTGCCTCTTTTGAACCTCAGGTCCATCTTTCCCCCCAACATCTGCTTTGTGCAGATCACTCTCTGCTCCAAAATCTTTTTTTTTTTTTTTTAGTATATGTGCTGCCGAAACAAGCACTCTGCTCCAAAATCTTTAATGGTGCCTTCTTGCTGACAGCGGGGGAAGAAAAGCCCCTGGCTTGGCATTCAAGGCTCTTCATCATGTGGCCTTAACCTCCATTTCTAAAGTTACTGACTCCAAATCCTCACCCACATGAGCACTCAGCTCCAGGTGGGTGGTTCTCTTTGGCAAGCAAGCTGCCCATCTTTGCTCTCACTCCCTTCCCTGAGCCTGGGAAGCCCTCCCTCCCCTATGGTCCCCTCCCCTTTTAGGGGACTAAACTGGTCCTGTCTTTTAACACTTCCCAGCCATCTGAGCCCACGGTGCTTTTCTGCCTCCCTGAACTTCTAAATCACTTTCTTTTTCTCTTCTTTTCTTTTTTTTTTTTTTGTGTCCATGTACAGGGTATCCAAAAAGCTAAGACCCCTGCAGGCAGAACCTGGATCTTACCTGGTTGCAGAAAGTGTTTTGGACAATACAGGACTCCCGAATGTACGACCATTTCCTCACCACAGTGGTGGACAGCTCTCTACTTGGCAGTTTCTTTCTTTCTTTTCTTTAAATACAACTGGAACGATCCCTTCCTGCTTTCTCATATGGTTGTTGTAATAACTGAAAGAGCTGAAGTATAAGAAAATGCTTTGAAACCCCAGGGATATATACAAATGTCAGCTGTCGATTATCATTTCAGATCTCTCCTCAATCCCTTCCTTGTCAGTGGATCCTTGTCTCTTTCTTGCTATAAACAGCTCTAAACCAGACTTGCCCAGCTTTAAGCTTTTCTTGCGAGAACAATCGCAAAGAGCTATCACTCCTTAAGCCGCGGGACATAAGAAGATTACCAGCTGGGCACAGGGAGCCCAGCTCCTTCTGCTGCTCTGCTCTGATGACTGGGTGCCCGGGAGAAGCAGCTTCTTGCCATCTGTCACGGCGTCTGGCTTATGCTCAAGGACGCGGCTCTGTTTCTCAGCTAACAACACATCCCGGACCCACGCCATGAACCTGAGGATCTTGGACACATGTCCTACAGGATGGTTCTCTTTGCTGTGTGGCCCCGTGAGGCAGGCTACACCATCACATGTTTTCTCTCGCTATCAGAGGCACCCATGGGATACAGATAATCAGTCTCTGCTTCACTCCATTTGCCACCGCTGCCAAATGGTCTCTATTGTTGAGGGTTTTTCTCAACCTGGTGGATGTGTTTGCCTCCTTGTCTCTCTCTCCTAGCTCTCGCTTTCTCCTCTCCATTTCCCCCAAGTTAGGATTAAAAATGACCTACTGAGTTAACTTTATTTACATAGGTGCTGTGTTTGACAGCTCTTGGACCAATTTTGTAGGCTTATTCTTAGTTAGTCCTGGCTGCTGTAAAGCTCATAGTCCTAGAATTGAAAATCCAAAGAATTACAAAGAATCACAAGAAGTGGAAACAATGTTCCCCTTAGTGCCTCAACCTTGTCACTACATACCTGTGTACGTAAGGCCTTATTGCCTGTCCTGTTTGTTTTTCTTGTCTGTTCAAGCAGTCTGTTAATGGTTTTTAAATTGATGGACTTCATCTTTTGGAGGTTTAGGATTGCAGAAAGATTGAACAGAAAGTAAAGCTTCCGGATACTCTTCCCTCTGCCTCTCTGAACAGGTTCCCTATTATTACCGTCTTGTATTGTTGCTGTATGTGTGTAATAACTGGCAGGCCAATGTTGATACACTATAATTAAATGAGGTTCATAGTCTTCGAGCCCCATTAGCGTTCATTCTTTGTGCTGTATATTCTGTGTTTGCCAAATGCATAAGGCATGTGCCTGTCATTACTCTGTCATACAGAGTACTTTCACTGCCCTAGAATTCCCTAGGGTCTCACTTATTGATCCCTATTTCCCCTCCCCTCCCCTTCGGCAGCCTGTTACTTTTCGTATCCGGCCACAGTGCCTAGAATTGGGCTGTGTATCCCAAAGCTAATTATGTACGAGTGGGGTGTTTGATAGTAACAGTAACCAAGGGGATGAAACCACAGATTTAATATCTGTCTGGATAGCAATACACACTCCTTGTGTGCTTGGGCATTGCTTCTGGAACCACAGTCTCTAGCAGATCATAGGATGTTCTCAGGTAGTTTTTTTATGAGCAAGGTGTGGATTAGGACAAAATCTTCTTGAGAAGTAAAGTGCTGTAGTCAGCATCTCCTGGGAAGGGCTGTGGTTTGCTTGTGGTCTGCTGCTTTGCTATTTTAAGGGCCCAGTGAAGACACCAGTCAGATGAGCTCCTGGCCTTGGCCATGGCCCAGGGGAGCTGCTGGAGTGTCAATGAGCACACACTTTATTCAGCAAGGGCTTTAGTAGGTGCAGGGGGCCCTTGAGTGGCTCCCGGCAGATGCTATAGGCGTGGAGCAAAGCCTCTTTCTAAAACAGCAGTGAAATCTGGCAACAGTCCCCGAGTAGCACTAGCTTGCTCGGTGTCATTTCCTGGTAAGACAGTTAAAGAAAATGGATGATTTTGATTTTTAAGGATGACTTCCTTTGAAGAATGAATAGATTGGGATGTGTTGCTGATAAGATGGCAGTCCCTTTCTGATACTTCATGTGAAGTTCTGCCGGACTCTCTTATTTCTCGGTTAGGTTCGGAGAATGAGTGACAGCCCCCCAGGCAACAGGAAGGTAGGAACCAGCAACGATAGCTGGCTACCACGCGCCACGTGCTTCAGATGCTTTCTGTTGTTGGAATCTGTTCTTGCACAGACGCGTGAGTGGAAGGAATCTTTTACGCAGATAGTCTTAGAAAATGTCTCCTTGGCTGTAGAGTTCATTTTCAGTTGTTTCCATGGAGGGTGGGCAGCTGTAGAGTTACTGATTCCATGTGAACAAGGCTGGTAATAATGTCCATGTCAGTCTCTAAGTAAACCCCAGCAGGTGGCTGGTGGAAGGTGACCTAGGAGCAGGGAAACTGTTTGATGGCATTGGAAGCTGTTCCTGTGTGACCATCACTGGGCCTCTAGTCTCCCTTATCCTCCTGAGCGCCTTGTCTACTCTGCGGATTCTCAGGACTCTCCCTCTGTAACACGGCCTCAGAGCCCCCTTCTTCTCAGCCTTTCTTTCCACCAGGGTAGTCCCTGATTGCCTCCGTGGTCCTTGGGAAGCTGTGATTGCCCATTAAATTATATCTCAAAGCGGTTAGAATCTAGAGGATAAATAGATCCCAAAGTATGAGAATGGGAAGTTGCTTAATATTGCCTCAAGGTTTTTTTTAATTTAACATAAGATCTTTCCAGAGCTCTAAGCATCCTTATCTGCTACACATACTATGCATACTATGCACACTTCAGTTTAAGCTCTGGATGTTTAGGGGCACCTGGGTGGCCCAGTTGTTGGCAGGCCTTCTGCTCAGGTCATGATCCCAGGGTTTTGGGATCGAGCCCCGGTTTGGGCTCCCTGCTTGGCGGGAAGCCTGCTTCTCCCTTTCCCTCTCCCCTTGTTCATGTTCCTTCTCTCTCTGTCTGTCAGATAGATAAATGAATAAAATCTTTAAAGAAAAAAAACCAAAACTCTAGATGTCTAGAAGGCCGGTTGAACTTTAATGACTAATTGGTCTTTGAGAAAACAAAAAAGGCTAATTAGAGTCAAAGCAAGAGAACCAGAAGTTGCCTTTTCTCTGTCATCCCTGCGGGGAGGGAAATGGGGTTCAATTCTTCTGAGGTTTCAGGCCAGAGACTGGGAGATGCTAATCCACTGAGAAGAGAGGGTCAGGTAATAACCAGGATGATCAGAGCTGAAGCTCTGTGGCCACCCTCGCCCAACCCTGTTCAGGAGAGAGCTGAGCCTCTGGCACCTGCAGAAGAACAGTCTGGATCCTAGGTGACTCCTCACACATCATGGGTTCCAAGCACCAGCTGTTTACTCGTTAATGAAAAGAATACATCGTAGTTCTTTTTTGTTATTTTTTTAAAGATTTTGTTTATTTATTTGACAGACGGAGATCACAAGTAGGCAGAGAAGCAGGCAGGGAGAGAGGAGGAAGCAGGCTCCCCGCCGAGCAGAGAGCCTGATGTGGGGCTCGATTCCCAGGACCCTGGGATCATGACCTGAGCCGAAGGCAGAGGCTTTAACCCACTGAGCCCCCCAGGCGCCCCTTGTTATTTTACTTTTTATCTTTTTAAAAACGATTTTATTTATGTATTTATTTGACAGACAGAGATCACAAATAGGCAGAGAGGCAGGCAGAGAGAGAGAGGGGGGAGGAAGAAGGCTCACTGCTGAGCAGAGAGCCTGATGTGGGGCTTGATCCCAGGACCTTGGGATCACAACCCGAGCCGAAGGCAGAGGCTTTAGCCCACTGAGCCACCCAGGCGCCCCTATTTTATTTTTTAAAGATTTATTTATTTATTTGACAGACAAAGATCACAAGCAGGCAGAGAGAGGAAGAAGCAGGCTCCCCGCTGAGCAGAGAGCCCGATGCGGGGCTCGATCCCAGGACCCTGAGACCATGAGCAGAAGGCAGAGGCTTTAACCCACCAAGCCACCCAGGCGCCCCCCCTATTTTATTTTTTAAAGAAGATTTTATTTATTTATTTGAGAGAGATGAGAAAGGGAATGAGTAGGGAGAGTGACCAAGGAAAAAGGAGTCTCCCCAGGAGTCCAACACAGGGCTCGATCCGGGGGATCATGACCTGAGCTGAAGGCAGACGCTTAACCGACTGAGCCCCCTAGGCACCACAATTTGTATTTCTTTTAAAATAAATTATATACATTATTTTAAATAATAAAAATCCTAAAAACAGAAATTAAAAAATGAAATATGTAGTATTTTTCAAAGAATTTCAAATAAAGTAAATTTCAAATAATTTAAAAAGTTATGGTATCTATAAGAAAAAAATCAGACTAATGGTAGCATAAATAAGGTAACATTTTCCCTCTATTACATAAAGGAAATCTGAAGGAAAACAATGCAGGGATGAAATGTCCACTCCACAAAGTTGTCAGGGAACCAGACTAATTTCATTTCTCTGCTTTGTCATTCCTAGGCTCCAGCCATCACATCCACATTTAAGGATGTGGGATGGAGAAAAGAAAGAAGGGTTTCCTTCCCCTTTTTAGGGGTTTTGCTCAAAGTCCCATAAAACATTGTGATATCAGATTCTTTTAACCTTTTCATGTCAACCCAACACAGAGCAAGGAGGTCCTCCATGGGGGTTCTACTCTGTGAACCCCCTACCTCCCACTATTGTCATGGGACCATTCTTCCATGTTCATTCCTGGAAGCATACCTTGCTAAACACTAGAACCAGTTTCCTTAGAACATGGGGAAAATCCACACAACTGCAGAATATGAGTATTGTTGGTGACAGTTTGAAGGTAGATTCCGGTTCTAAAACCCATGATCTGAGACATCACATTGCTATCTGGGTCATAGGGCTTTCAGGATTGAGAGCACTGTGGTATACGAGTCAGAGTGAGCTCAGCTATCCCGTGACAGCAGAATCTCAGTAGCTTAATTCACTGTAATTTTTTTCTTCTTGTTCAGGCTATGTGTTCAGGGAGAATTTCATATCTACATAGAACTTTAGGAGAGGGGGGATCTCTAGTAAGAGAATTACTTAGGGATCAAGGCTGACGGAAGCTCCATCTCAAGGCATGCTTCCACTGTCTCAGAGTGGTATCACAGAAAAGGGCCATGAATCAAGCTTGGCTTCCAAAGCTTCAACCCAAATGTGGCACCTGTCTACCGCACTCACTCAGACCCCACTGACCAGAGCAATCACGTGGCCAGACGCAGCTTCACAGGAGTTGGGAAGGGCATTCCCAGTGTGGGTGTGGAAGACAGCAGCTCAGAAATATCTGGTGAGTGCCACTACGGCGACTAGTAGTTGAGCTCTACTTCCCGTCCCTGTGTGCCGGCATTGTCCTTGGAATGCCCATTTCCGAAGTTCAAAACCTTATGAGCAGATTTGCCCCTGACAAATAGGCAAGCAGTTTCATAACATAAAGACTGGTTATATTCATGGCTTTGTTGTAAAACTGTGCGTTGTACATCAGAGAGAGGTTCTCTAGGTTCTTGGGCTTGGAGGTGGACTTGTTAGGTGGCCCCTGAGAGTCCACTTGGAGAGTGTTCCTACCTACCGTGGAAGTGTCATTGGATCAAGGCAAAATGAGAAAGAGTGAGAGAGAGGGAAAAAAACAAACCTAGAATAAGGTAAGAACGTAAAATGTATTTCATTTTAGAGAATGCCCTTTATTCTGATATCATATCTTTATTATTTTTTTGAGTTTACAGAGGCTTTTCTTTAGGGGCACCTAGGTGGCTGAGTTGGTTCAGTATCTGCCTTTGGCTCAGGTCGTGATCCCAGGGTCCTGGGATCGAGTATCACATCAGGTTCCCTGCTCCCCAGGGAGCCTGCTTCTCCCTCTCCCTCTGCTTGCCGCTCCCTCTGCTTATGCCCTTTCTCTCTCTCTCTGTCAAATAATTAGATAAAATTTAAAAAAAAAACATCTTTTCTTCATGAAATAGTGGTAATGGAAGTTAGTAGACTTTTTGTTTATAAAAAAACTTCCCTGGCAAAATAAAGTATTAGTAATATTCTGTATCTGACTCTTTAATTAAAAAAATTTTTTTATAATCAACCACCTGGGAAATCTGATAGTCTAAAAACCATTCATTTGGTTTCCCTCTTGTTTTCAAAGATGAAAACTAGGAAATAAAACAGTTTATCCTCCAAACACATGCATCTAATTGGAAAAAAAAAATCCTCAATGGATTTTTGGATTCAATTTTCAAGTTGGCTGAATGGTGTGAACTTTCTTCCCCAGAAACATCTTTGTAGAGACCTGGCCATTAACAGTGTTTGCCAGAGAAGATGAAAGAACACATTTGCTTTACTCACCGTGAAGCATATGGAAAGAAAGAGCCAACTGGGAAAATGCTTTGCGGGTAGCTTCCCTTTACTAAGGAGACTGTCTCGTGACTTTGGACGGTTGTCTCTGTAAGTGGGTCCATGTTGGGCCTGCCTGTTTCACTTCCTAAAACTTGCCAAACTGTTCTGTATGAATGTAACTTTGTTGAACTGGAGTATTTACAGACTCCTCATGGTTGTAGTGGGCATCCACTGAGGGGGTCACATTTCTTCCAAAGAAAGCCAGGAATGGATGCAGATCCCAAAATCAACTGTGAGAGAATTAGAGCAGTAATGCAACGAAGCAGGTTGGCCAAAGCTTTCTTCATCACCAAGATTGAAAGTCAGAGAAGAAACCTTGAGGTCAATGAGCATTTTGATGACAGTGAGGTTGCCTGTGTATTCTTATGGGGATTAATGTCCATTTTGAATGAGAACTGTGAGAGCCACGGAGTTATCTGTCGGATGGAAAAAGGATGGGTTGGGGGGAAGTGCTGCCTATGTCATGGAAGAGATGGTGACATGGCGCAGGGTTAAACTGAAGACTAATGAGAGTCTGTGAGAGGGATAGTGGCTCTTGGTGAAACTCGGAAAAAGTGTAGATCCTGAATTTTTTAAAAAAGATTTTATTTATTTATTTGTCAGAGAGAGAGAGAGAGAGAGAGAGCAAGCACAGGCAGACAGAGAGGCAGGCAGAGGCAGAGGGAGAAGCAGGCTCCCTGCCGAGCAAGGAGCCCCATGTGGGACTCGATCCCAGGACGCTGGGATCATGACCTGAGCCGAAGGCAGCCGCTTAACCAACTGAGCCACCCAGGCATCCCTAGATCCTGAATTTCTAATACAGAACAAAGTCTATTTATTCAAAGCAGAGAGTGGCAAATAGAGGAACACCCTTTGGCTCTCCAACAATCTTGTCAGCAGTATTAGCTGTCCCTACAGTGGATATGGTAAACCAAGGCAAGAACAGGTAAAGAACCTTGAGTGGTACATCTTATGTGGAACAAAATGAAGGCACCCTTTCTTCATGGCTCATCTAGACCCATTTTGAATGCTGGCTCTCTAGCAGAGACTAATCACTGGGAGATAAAGATGTGCCACCAGTTGGGAGGGGGGTGAGTCTCAGGATCACATGTCTAGAAGGAGAGCCTACGCTTTCCCGTGTATTATCTCAGTATTATAGCTTTTAGACAATATGGACTGCAAAAGGAAGGTTCTTTATATTATATATTTAGCCTAAAACTATGATAACATCCTTTGGCATGGCCATTATCTGATGGTATTTGAAACTGAACCAACTTCCTATTTCCAGGCTTTAACAAATGAGAGTCTTGGTGTTGTCTAAAGTTATTTCCTGAGTTTAAGACAGGTTTCTTTTCTCCAATTCATTCAAGTTTATTATTTTTTTAAAGAAAAGATCTCCTTTAGACAATTAAATTTCCCAGAATTGTTTAAGCACTGTTATTGTTCTCAATGAGAATATTTCCTATTGAACTCTAGCTGTGTAACTTGATGGGAATTCTCATGCGTATCTATCATTGCCATACTGGGATGGTTTGCAGGAGATCTAGGAAATAACTCAATTAGCCTATAGCAGAATCCTAATTAGAACATTCATTCTAGTAAGTCTTTGGCCAGAAGATACAAGGATGAATCAGGCATGACATTTGCCCTCAAAGAACTTGCACTTTAGAAGGGGAGATAAAAAGACACATTATTTATGTAGAAGGCAGGATTGTTCTATCTTACCTTCTCTGCTCTCCCTGACTGTTGGGAATAAGCCTAAGGGAAAGTGTGTGTGTGTGTGTGTTTAGGTGGAGGGAAGATACTATGCATGAAAATGCAGCAGAATGAATGAATGATTACCTAAATATAAGTCTCATTATATGAAGGGAGAGTGATAATTTGTGCTCAGGCACTGGAGAATACCATTTTTATCTAGTGAGAGACAGTGTATCTGGAATAGGAATGTGGACTCTCTAGCCGGATTGCTGGTTCAAATCCCTCCTCTGCCACAGTGTTCATGATCTTGGGCAAGTTCTAACTTCTCTGTGCCTCAGGGATCTAGTCTGAAAATGGATATAATAATTGGGCGGTTGCAAAGGTGAAATAAATTTAACAAGTTTAAACTGC